>APFE031591720.1:0-13426 GCA_000404065.3 Pinus taeda
TGGAGGAGCTACTTGCTCCCAAGGAGGAGTGTCAATAAGGATCATAGATGATGTCTCAACCATGTGGCAAGAGGCCTGCACAGCAGCACCCACAACAGGATGGAGAGCAGAATGATGAGAAGAAACTAGGATAAGAGTAGACAACTACTCAGAAACTCCTAGCACAGGGAGGAAGAAAGCAAGGTGGGCCAAGAAGTTGATGTAGGAAGCCCAGGAGCAGGTTGAAGCATGACTGCCAGTTTGGCAGCATGCAAGGCTATTTGGATGAGGAAGTTGCTTGTGAGACTTTTCAAACATAGCATGGAGCCTACTGTGATACACCATGATTACCACAGTTGCATCAAGCTCTCTGAGAACTTAGTGTTTCATGATCGCTCAAAGCATATCAAGATCAGGTATCATCATGTCGCAGATTGTGTACAGAAAGGGATAATGAAGCTACGATACATTCCAACAAAGGAGGAAACAATAGATATCTTGACCAAGGCATTGGCCATAAGCAGTTTTGTTCATTTCAGAGATAAGTTGGTTGTTGTACAGAATCCCTTCCTTGCTAAGAGGAAGTGTTGAAAATACTAGCGAGAAAGGTATTCTTGAATTGTGCCTTAGTGAAGAAAGACCTCGATCAATCCTTCTTTAGTATGCACAAGTTCGAAGATGAGTCATGGAGCAGTTAACTCATGCACAGAGTTAGGAAGCTTAGTTTTGTCTGTCTCCAAGTGTGAGTTTATATTTGGAAAAGGACGAGTGAGAGTCTCAATGTCTAATTGAGGCTATGATGAGTAAGAAGAGTCAATTAGACTCAATTAACAAATTAATCACAAGTCCGAGTTCTAAAAATTAACTTGCCAAATTTAGCATGAGTCGAAAAGCTTGAAAGGAGGTCGAAGGCACATCATTGAACCATTCTTGTTCAGCACAAGTTTGTGTGAGAAAATTCTTGCTAACAGAGCTTGTAAGGAGCAACCTATATGCAATTTGAGAGAGAGAATTTTCCTTGTGATGTGCGCTAGGATTTAGGGACAAATTCATAAGAAATAGGGGCTCAAATATGCACTAGGAAATAGGGATTTCTAGCACTAGGAAAGAGGAGCCAAACAACACAAGAAAATAAGAGTTAAGTTGAGTTCTTTCAGGGAGGTTTTGATCTAAGTATTAGCAACGGGAGCAACTTTGTTTTCTGTTGAAACAAATTGCCTTGTAAAGAATTTTGTTTGCTCAAATTTTCTCAATAAAATTTATTGGTAAGGAGAGGGTTTTCCCAGTTGGGTTCCCTAGAAAGATAGTGTTATTATGTGATTGTGTTCTTTATCTCTGTGTTTGTGTTATTCTGCCACTTATCTATCGTAGATAAATCATGTGTCTTGGTGCAACAAAATTAGTTCCAGATTTGACATCATAGCATTTGCAGGATTTCGTGGAAATTCTACAAAATACTAAATACACATGAAGTGTCTTAAAATAAATATGAAACAAAGACCAGATTATCCTATGAGAAATTTCCAATAGAGTCCAAAAATCCTATAAGTACTCTTATGCAAAAGTAAATACATGTTATAAAAACATCAAAAATTATAAACCCTAACTACATAAAAAGGGAGGGGATCCATTATATTTGAAATAAGGAGGTTGTCACAATTGGTCATAACATGGAATTGGCTCCAAAAGAACTCACTTCTTCCTCAACCTCTACACTTTACCATGATCTCTCTCGCAGAAACCTAGTAGACTCATCACTAATCCTTCACATTCCCCTACAAATGCTAGGACCTAACCTTGATTCCTCCAACCATTAAATCTAACAAAAAATAAATAAATAAATAAACATATCATGAGAAATCTTTAAAACACTAAAATTCTTATGATAAATATTAAACAAATTATAATATACTATAAGAAATGTTTAAAGGCAACCAAAAAAGTTATGCAAAAGGGAGGAGTAGCACCATTGTATTTGATATGGATAGGAATACATGGGTTGTGAAATAAAAGAGAACTCACCCTTTGGCACCCTCTTATACAAAGATATTCAACAGTGTTCCTACACTTCCATTACCTACATTGCGCTTTTAAATTTAAGAGAAAACACCACTAAAAATTACCTACATTGCCTCTAAATTTAAAAAATAACACAATATGCAATTATGTAGAATAGAATGAGATAAATTAACCATACATAGCTTAACTTTAGCCTTCACTTACAAAATCTCGATCGAGTAAGTTGTTTGAGTCCGCACTAATTTTCTCACTCACTAAACAAAAACAAATTCAAAAAAATGAAAACAGCAGTCAAACGTGGTCAAACTCTGCGGTCAACCCTACACTCAAGTTTGTGGTCAAGCATGTGATTGGTCTGCAGTCAAAGTCAATAAAATGCCTCAATTCCTACAAAGAAATGTGGCTTGCCAAAAACAAAATTCTGGTACAAAAACCACAGTCAAAGGAGGTCAAACCACCCTTGGTCAACACTAGTCAAACCTATAACAGAATCTGAAACCTATAATAGAATCTAAAATTTTGGCCATGTAATTCATCTTGCAATTTGTTCTTCTGCTACAAGACGTGTGAGGAAAAGAGATGCCCAATAAGTTGTACAAACCAATCAGATGAGGAGAGAGAAGGATGTGTGAGTGAGGTACCAAATGAGGTTGGAGGTCTCTTTTGTTTATACAAATCGTTGAGGGTGAAATGACATGTCTCTTGGGCTTCATGAGCCTAGATGAAGATGCGGCCGAACTTGACAATTTGCACATGTTGACATAAATTCAAAAACACATTTCAACTTGTCCAAACTTGATGATCTTTAGGTTTTGGTCCTCTCAAAAAGAGGAATTCGATGCAATAATCATCTCCATCAAATGAGTTGTCCAATAGTGGAATTTGGCCCTAGTTGCCACTTTTAACACCTTAACATCCAAGTTTGGCTCACTTAGATGCACTATTAATCTTACTCTTTGATGAATGGTTGTTTTCACTAAAATCCATGTTGTTTTTGTCAAGCGGGTCAGTACAGCCTAGGCCTTGGGCACCCATTCCACAAGTACTCAAGCCCTCTATAGAAGTATATGGCTTAAGCAAGTGCAGCGTTGAGAGACTGGAGCCTCCTAACAGCACTATCATATGACATATGTCCTAGACTACCTCCAAGACCCAAGACATCGGTCTACGTTGACCTAGTTTTGAGGATTCTTCATGATGACACCAATATAACCAATATGTCCCCAAGTTGGCCAAGTTGGCCTTGACGCAATCTGATGAACAGGAGTTGATTCAAAGCCCGCATGAGGATGGTCTACCATTAAGATACTAGGCAGGGCTTGTTGCACCAGAGGATGCCCCAATGCTAGAGAAAAGGAAGCCTTATTTAACAATTGGAAACCCATAGAGACCACTTGATGGTGCCCCATCTTCCCCTGGGACCCATAGGAAATATTGAGGTGAATTAGAGGGCCATCCCTCAAATTTTGGATCACCCAAGAATCTACATCTAGTTTGAAACCTCATCATACTTTGGCATGGCATTTTGACCATTAATTATGGATGACATCAGCATTTAGAGAGGTTACGGCTCACACATGTAGACTATTATGTTTCCTTTTTCATTAGCTAATGGGTTGGCTTGTAACCCAAAGTCATTTAATAATCAAACTTGCTTTTAAGGGATTTGTAGGCTAAAATTAGGAGACCTGATCCTCATATAAATAGAGGATAGAATCAAATTTTCATCATCACTTGGAGATCAATTGGGCCTCTTTAAAAAATTTCAAGCTAGCTGAAATTCACCTTGTATCTTACGGAGAGGTGATCTATTATGGATTTTTGCTTATGGAGCTATTGTTTGGCATCAGAGATGTCATTACAGAGCAATAATGGATTGGTTCATGCATTCTATCTTGTAAGTGTTCCTTGTATTTGATATATCTTTATAGTTTGTGGTTATTGCACGGAATGGTTATTTGTCTAGGGTTCCTATGTGCTAGTTATTGTTGATAAATTTTTTATGGAATCTTAACAATGGTATTGTATGCTTTACCCATTATAGAATTTGTGTGACAATCCTATAAGTGAATCTTTCAACTAGCTCTCATCACTGAATTTGCTCCTCACAAAAATGATACCTAGGGTTTCATGTTCCCTTACTCCTTGCTAGGGTTTAGTATTTTTTCCCAAAGTAGTTATCCCATAAACTCCATCACCAAGGGTCAAGGCATAGGCCTTCCACATAGATGATCAAAAACCTCAAAAATCTCTTCTTTTTCTTCTCATCCTAAAACTTCAGCCTTGAAATTTTTGAGTTCCAACAATTTCGGCCCTAAAATTTCAGCCCCTAAATTTTTGGTCCTAGATTTATTGGCTTTGAAATTTTGGCCCTAAATTTTCTGCCCCTAAAATTTTGGCTCTGAAATTTTTCAACCCTAAAATTTCAGCCTTTCAAGGTAAGCCACTAGGATTAGGATATGAACCAGAATTCAACTAAGGCTTGAGCCTTGGAGGTTGAACTGATTTGAAGTCGTTTCTCCTTGTTGAGCTTTAAAACATCAAAATTTAGCAATGTACATGGTTGAAATTGTTTCCTTAGGGCTGACATCATCAACCCTAAGCAATTATAGGGCTAGAAAAAAACCCAATTTTGCACTAAGCCTTCAACTTAGGGTCACATGAAGGCCTTCTACTCCTTTTGTTGGTCATACCAATTTTCATAAGCCTTTTCTTCGTCTATTGTGCCTTTTTAAGCCATTATCATTACTTATCCCTTGAACCCTAGGCCATAAGTACTTTTTGATAGGTCCCTTGGAGAGCACATCATTTGTGTTTCGCTGCATTGGGCCTTGTTCTTAGTTGGAGTGCTCTCCTTGAGTCTTATGTAGGTTGCTCCCAAGTTACGCTATTCTTTGTCTAATAATGTTGAGCCTTGTCCTTAATCGAAGTATCTCAGGTAAGCCTATTCAACCTCATTTATAGGTTCCTTTGAGGCTATGCTTCTCCTTTTTACATATAGTTGAGCCTTGTACTAATCAAAACTTGAATTATTGTAAAAAAGGGTTGGAGCGCTCGGTATTATGATTAATAAAAATATTTATTTGTTGTTCATTTTGTGTTTTGTTTTTTAAGTGATCTTAACTGGCATAAATTAACAATTGTAAAAGAAATATTGATTCACCCCACCTCTTAATATTTCCAACACCCTACGTCTGGTCTATGCCTTAACTAGGAACATAAACACACTAGCAGTGCCTAACTTCAAAAAGACTTGCATAGCAGAAATATAACAACAATGAGATCAATTTAATACAAAAGAACTTATGGACCAAAACTTGTTCCTTTTTAGTCCATCAATAAGAAAACCTTAAGGTTTTCGTACTGGGATCATGGCCCTTTAGAATCCCCAATACAATGCCAAAATATAGTTCAATCCTTTGACCAATAACCTAGCGTTGATTCCTAAGTTGCAGGAAGCGTTGGAGAAGGGTCCGTTTCTAGCCGGAAATGAAACGCAAACGAGGAAACTCGTACCGTACAGCGTGGAAACGCGTTTCCGGTCGTACTGGCCCATTTCTCGAGGAGGAAACATGGCCAGTACAGTCGGAAACGCGTTTCCAGGCCATACGGTGGAGTTTCCTCTTCTAACTTGACTTTTTCTTGTATTTTTCTTTTACATTTTCGCTTCTAATTTTTTATTGGGCGACTAAAATATCTTCTGGATGCTTCTAGATGCCTCTGAGTGGGGCAGCCTTATGTTCAAGCCCATGGCCCTAGTGTTGATATGTAGTTCATAGTAATGTTAAATTCTATAAGTAATAAAGGAGAATGTCACTTTTACTAAAATTTCTAACATTACCATGAAATGACTCAGGATGTTTGACTGGTTTCACCCTCATTGGATTTCATATGGAGAAAGTAGAATTTTAGATCTAACTCAAAATGCAACAGACTTGTCTGTTTTTCAGGATTTCTAGATTGGGGGGATTATAATGTTTCCATTGGATTTTGTCATGTACTAGGGTATGAAACTTGTATTTAATCAAGAGAACCAAGCCCTCTATGCAAGGGAGACTCCCAGTGATCAAGAGCACGTAGGGTACTAGGGTATGGAACTTGTATTTAATCAAGAGCACTGAGGTCGTTCGACTATGTAGGAGGAGACTTGCAATCAAGCATGAGACAAGAAGTTAGAAATTTCTCGTGGCTGATTTTTGATATCGCTATTTTCATTATGTGATCATTCATGAGTAAATGTGATGTAAATTTAGAGACTTATAGTTTATGCATTGACAATTGACAATTTAATCATAATGTAATAAATTAGAATGTATCATATATGCTTTATGATTTCACATATTTCTTAAATGTCCTAATATACATATATATATATTGTGTTTCCCCATTTCCAAAATTTGGGGAGGTCACGTTTCGTACCTGTGCCCGTTTCGAAAACTCGTACCCGTTTCCTCGTTTCGTGTAACTTAGGTTGATTCCAAGTCCCTTAGCCTCTCACCTACCCAAACAAAAAAAATATTAAGACAATCCTTTGCTTAATAAATCAGTTTGCTTACGTGTTGTCCTTTGCGGTGATCTTCTTTACCTTGTTGTTAGTTTTCTTTGCTTGCAACAACCACCAACAATCTTCTTTTAGCACTAGGTCTTCTCCTTAGACCTCTGCCTCCATCAACACATGCAATTAGCACCTCTTTCCCTTGTTGTAGCACACTTAGACCTTGAAAAGCCTACTCTCCTAGGCAACTAATAGCCTTCAAACCTACTTTATCTTGTTGTTGCAAACCTTAACAACCCTCAACCTACTCTGTTTGCACTCAGGTAGCCTAAAACGGGCTTGCGGCCCTTCTTTTGCTATTTGTGGCCCTCCTACAAGTAGGCTGCTCCAAATAGATGCCTCGATCCTCCTTTCAACCAAGAAAACATGGCTTTATTTACTTGCTAGCTGCAACTCCTTATTGCTCTTCCACACACAAGTGAAGTCACTTCTCAGCTTGTGGTTTAGCCTTTTCTTTCGCTTCTATATATACTTGTCCAAGGGGTGTGTAACCCCAAGTGGTGTGTCCCCTAGCCTTGTTCGCCGACCTAAGCCTACTTGACTTAAAATAAAATAAAATTTATAATATTTATTTTCTTGGGTTACAAGCCTGCTCCTTTAGGTCCAAACCCCCAAACTGTGGATGCCTCACTCACAAACTCTTCTTTCTGTGTGTTTTCTCCTCACAAGCCTAGCACCCAAGGCTTGTGGGAGTACCTCTCAAGCCCACACAATTTCAACACTCCCTCTTAGCGAAGGAGGTACTTCATTTCCCTAAAGGTCTCTCTGCTAGAACACAATCCTCTTACATGGCTACCCTCCAACAACCATGTATGCTTCATTTTCCACCACAAAAGCATAACCTGCAATGTGGATAGTATTTTTCTCGAAAGTATCCCAACTGTTAGAAGCCTTTTGCCTCTTCAGTTCCTAATATGCCTTCAATTCATTCAATGGTTTCTTCTTGTCAACTATGGAAGTCTCCTTTCTTCCCTCTGATAATGCACTCTTCTAGCGTTTCAAACTCTCCCTCTAAATCTGCGAATTCCCTCTAGAACTCAACTCCCTATGACTCGCGGTAACCTTCTTTTTTCCTTGGTCAATAGCCTTGTTTAGGACCCCTCCCAATTGTAGATGAAAACTAGTATGGTCATAACTTGGATTGGAAAAACTATTGTGTTTCACCCATATCTACAAACACTCTACTCAATTAGAAGCAATTTTTCATGAAACAATAATATAGAAAGTTGTAGACATTATTATGGGGCTAAAATGACAAATGTCTCATGTTTTAATGAAAATGTTGAAATTAAAAAACCTACACCCTCCAATGGCACAAAGTGCTTAGTACCCCTCCCAAGTGTAGATGAAAACTAGTATGCTTAGTACCCCTCCCAAGTGTAGATGAAAACTAGTATGCCATAACTTGGATTGCACAAAGTGCTTAGTACCCCTCTCAAATGTACGATGAAAACTAATATGTCATAGCTTGGGTTGAAAAAATTGTCTTGTTTCACCATGTCTACAAACTCTACTAGATTAGAAGAAAGTTTTGCTTATGCTTGAATATTCCAATTACCTTTGTTTACCAATATTCCTATTCAGTTTTAATGAAAAATATTGCCTATGTCATGTTTTAATGAAAATATTGAGATTGAAATACACACGTAAGAAACCTACACTCTCTAGTGGCACAAAGTGCTTAGTACCCCTCCCAAGTGTAGATGAAAACTAGTATGTCATAACTTGGATTGCACAAAGTGCCTAGTACCCCTTCCAAATGTAGATGAAAAGTAGTACGTGATAACTTGGATTGAAAATTCTATTTTGTTTCACCCAAATGTACAAACTCTACTCAATAAGAAGAAAGTTTTGCTTATGCTTGAAGATTCCAATTAACTTCCTTTACCCATATTTCCTATAATAAATTTACCCATATTGTCTATAATAAATTTACATGAGCACACATGATATAAGTAGCAACAAAAGAGTTCAATTAAAACAAAATGGAACCATTAAATTACGTAGCAAAAAACTAGTGAATTCCCTCATACATACCTCATGGAACCATTAAATTACGTATCAAAAAACTAGTGAATTCCCTCATACATACCTCTTTCATCTTCGCCCATTACATTCATTGAATTTTCATCAGCCCTAAATCCAAAATATGTGTTGTTAAGGCTTGCCTTAATTTCCACACTCATAGAACCCAAAACAAAACATGAACAAAGGTATAAAAAAAATGAAAAAGAAAAGGAAAGCAAACATGAAAATAAAAAATACTAAACCACAATTTAGCATGGCCATGCTCACAAATGTAAAAAAATTAACAGTTGTTGTACAAAAACAAAGGAATAGAAAAATATAGCAGCAATAAAAGCAAAAAGAAAATGAAAATAACAAAAACAAAACAAACAAAGAAAAATAGTAGACAAACTCTTCTTTACAATCCCAAAAAGTGTCTACAACCAATCAAGGACATCCTGCACATTAAAAAATAGAAGAGTGTTAAATAGAGACCATAAAATAATATGACAAATATTGAATATATACTAAATATCTTTGGAGAAATATAAAACAAAGACCAACATGAGGACTTCATAGCATAGCACAGATTTTGCACCAAAAGAGAACTCACCCTTACTACTACCTCTTCACTATAATATAATGTTACTATATAGATAATTCAAAAGTTTCATGAATCAAAAAATAACTCACCATCAACCTCTGCCTCTACACTCCATTGCATTGCATTCATAAATAAATAAATCACAAATGATATGTGATACCTCTATATTAAACGAACACACATGGAATCATACATACCTCCTCATCTTGAGTTGTGTTATTCATTGAAAGCACAAGTAGAATCTACAATAGCCTTCAGACTTGTCTTTATTTCTCCATTGGTTAAAACCAAAAAAACCAAAGTAGAAGATATCAAATAGAGAGCAAAAATTATTCTAAGAGATATTAAATAGAAACTTAAACAAACAAGAAAACCCTTATGAATAAACATGTGCAAAAATCAGATGTAGAGGCCAAAAATCCTAAGCCCTAAATAGATATAGGTAGGGAGGAGAACCATCTATGCAAAACATACATGGGTCTTCCGCCATACCATAACTCCTCTACCTCTACTTTTGCCTCATCTATAGTGCATCCCACAACTCTCTCAAAAAAAAAATGTAGTGCATCCCACAACTCTCTCAAAAAAGAAATATAGTGCATCCCACAACTCTCTCACAAAAAATATTCAATAGCTTCATTAGCGTTCAACCTTACTTTACATGCATTTCATCATATTCATAAACAAATAAATCGCAAATGATATGTGATGCCTTTAAATTAATCAAACACACGTGGAACCATACATACCTCCTCATCTTGAGTCATATTCTTCTTGAAAGCACAAGTTGAATCTACAACAGCCTTGAGACTTGTCTTTATTGTTGCATCACCTAAAACCAACAAAAAGAAAACTAAAAAATATCGAATATAGGGTTAAAAATCTTATGAGACATATTCAAAAGAAACTAAAATAAGTATGAGAACCTTTAAACAAACGACAAAACTCTTATAAATAATCATATGTGAAAGTAAGTACATCTTATGTAAGGCCAAAAATTGTAAACCTTAAATTAATAAGTGATGAGAACCATCTGTTCAAAATGTACATGGGTCTTCGACCATAACTCCACTGCCTCTACTTTTGCCTCATCTATAATGCATCCCACGTCTCTTTCACAAAACGATATTCAATAGTTTCATTAGCATTCAGCCTCACTTTACATGCATTGCCTCTAAATTTAAATAAACACACACCAAGAGCCTATTGTATTATCACCTTTGAACCCTACACCAAGAATATCCTCTAGCTGACCTAAACAGGGAAGCCTCCCTTGTGGTGAAAATCCACTAAAATCCATGTTGATTTTGTCAAGTGGGTCACTACAGCCCAAGCCTTGGGCACCCATTCCACAAGTACTCAAGCCCTCTACAGAAGTATATGACTTAAGCAAGTGCAGCATTGAGAGACTAGAGCCTCCTAACAGCACTAGCATATGGCATATGTCCTAGAATACCTCCAAGACCCAAGATATCAGTCTACGTTGACCTAGTTTTGAGGATTCTTCATGATGACACCAATAGAACCAGTATGTCCCCAAGTTGGCCAAGTTGGACTTGACGCAAGCTGATGAACAAGAGTTGATTCAAAGCCTGCATGAGGATGGTCTACCATTAAGAGACTAGGCACGGCTTGTTGCACCAGAGGAAGCCCCAATGCTAGAGAAAAGGAAGCCTTATTTGACAAATGGAAACCCATGGAGACCACTTGATGGTGCCCCATCTTCCCTTGGGACCCCATAGGAAATATTGAGGTGGATTAGAGGGCCATCCCTCAAATTTTGTATCACCCAAGAATGTACATCTAGTTTGAAACCTCATCATACTTTAGCATGGCATTTTGACCATTAATTATAGATGACATCAGCATTTAGAGAGGTTATGGCTCACACGTGTGGACTATTATGTTTACTTTTTCATCAGCTAATGGGTTGGCTTGTAACCCAAAGTCATTTAATAATCAAACTTGCTTTTAAGGGACTTGTAGGCTAAAATTAGGAGGCCTAATCCTCATATAAATAGAGGATAGGCTCAAATTTTCATCATCACTTGTAAATCAATTGGGCCTCTTTAAAAAATTTCAAGCTAGCTGAAATTCACCATGTATCTTATGGAGAGGTGATCTATTATGGATTTTTGCTTATGGAGCTATTGTTTGGTGTCAGAGATGTCATTACGGAGCAATAATGGATTGGTTCATGCATTCTATCTTGTAAGTGTTCCTTGTATTTGATATATCTTTATAGTTTGTGGTTATTGCATGGAATGGTTATTTGTCTAGGGTTTCTATGTGCTAGTTATTGTTGATAAAAAATTTATGGAATCTTAACAATGGTATTGTATGCTTTACCCATTATAGAATTTGTGTGACAATCCCATGAGTGAATCTTTCAACTAGCTCTCCTCTCTGAATTTGCTCCTCACAAAAATGATACCTAGGGTTTCATGTTCCCTTACTCCTTGCTAGGGTTTAGTATTTTTTCCCAAAGTAGGTATCCCATAAACTCCATCACCCAAGGTCAAAGCATAGGCCTTCCACATAGATGGTCAAAAACTTCAAAAATCTCTTTTTTTTCTTCTCATCCTAAAACTTCAGCCTTGAAAATTTTGAGTTCCAACAATTTCGGCCCTAAAATTTCAGCCCCTAAATTTTTGGTCCTAAATTTATTGGCTTTGAAATTTTGCCCCTAAATTTTCGGCCCTTAAACTTTTGGCTCTAAAATTTTTCAGCCCTAAAATTTTGGCCCCTAAAATTTCATCTTTTCAAGGTAAGCCACTAGGATTAGGATATGAAGCAGAATTCAACTAAGGCTTGAGCGTTGGAGGTTGAACTAATTTGAAGTCGTTTCTCCTTGTTGAGCTTTAAAACATCAAAATTTAGCAATGTACATGGTTGAAATTGTTTCCTTAGGGCTAATGTCATCAACCCTAAGCAATTATAGGGCTAGAAAAACCCAATTTTGCACTAAGCCTTCAACTTAGGGTCACTTGAAGGCCTTTTGCTCCTTTTGTTGGTCATACCAATTTTCATAAGCCTTTTCTTCGTCTATTGTGCCTTTTTAAGCCTAATCATTGTCAGGCCAGGCAGTAATTCCATAAAACAGAAATTGATTCGTGTCTTATTCCATCAGGTAGGTCTTTGTTATATACAATAGGAAGTGACTGTTCAGTTCATCTCCCAATGACTGTTCACGTTTCTAATTTAATTATTTACATAAATTCACCCAATCATGAGGATTAGGTGTCAACATTCCCCCCCTTAATCTGAAGGGATATTGGTGAGTCCAAGCATCGTTATGAATCGTTCAAGCTTTTCTCTTCCAAGCGCTTTGGTGAAGATGTCTGCAATTTGCTCATTTGTGGAACAATGATGGAGATGGATTGTTTTGGCCTCAACATGATGTCGAATCAGATGATATTTAGTATTGATGTGCTTCGTTCGATCATGGAACTCTGGGTTCTTGGCCAACTTTATTGTAGAGGTATTGTCAATCATGAGTGGAGTTGATTGTACTTGTTTTACCTGCAAATCTTCAAGAATTTTCCTGAGCCACACAATTTCTTTTGTTGCTTCGGCTGCTGCCACGTATTCTGCTTCTGTTGTGGAATCTGTTGGAACTGATTGTTTGCGTGATCTCCAAGAGAGAGCTCCTGATCCAAGACTCATAGCATATCCTGAAGTAGATAACCCAATTTCTTTGTCTCCATCGAAGTCTGAATCAGAGTATCCAATCAAACTGAAGTCGTCCACCTATGTATACTTGATTCCAAAGTCTTGAGTTCCCTTCAAGTACCTTAGAACTCTTTTTGCAGCAGACCAATGTCCCTCCCAAGGTTTTTGCATAAACATGGAGAGGATTCCAACAGCAAACAAAATGTCTGGTCTGGTAGTAGTTAGGTAGTTCAGATTTCCTACAAGCTGTCTATACTTTGTTGCATCCTCAAATTCTTTACCTTCAATAGATGTGAGCTTTAAGTTTTGTTCCATTGGAGTAGTGAGAGGATTGCACTCTGTCATGCCAAACCTATTCAACAGATCTCCAACGTATTTCTTTTGAGAAAGAAATATGGACTTTGGATGTTGGGTTACTTCAATGCCAAGATAGTAATGAACATAGCCCAAATCAGTCATTTCAAAATTTTTCCCCAATTCTTTCTTTATGGATGCAATATAGCTTTCATTGTTCCCTGTTATTAAAAGATCATCTACATATACCACAAGATATACAACTGTTTTGCCAACTTTCTTGACAAATAAAGTTG
>APFE031591726.1:4459-18736 GCA_000404065.3 Pinus taeda
TATATATAGATGGAGTTTAGCTTGGGTGGTTGTGTAGAACGGTCTTCTTCATGCAAGTTCAAGTCTTGTAAATTGATTTTCCAAATTTTTTATTCCTTTGGTGTACCTTTGCACCTTTAGGGGCAATTGCTAGATTTTAAAATGGTGTAATGTTGAAATATTCACTGGACTTAGTTATGTGATTAGATAGTATATCTATCATAAAACAAAAATTCATATCTATATTTATAAATATTAATTTAATTAAATAGAGATTTCCAAATATTAAAACGAGTTATCAGCCAAGAATTAAAGCCCAGAGCCCATGTGTGAACCAAGAATTAAAATCTAGAGCCCATGGGTGTTTGAAGGTGAGAAGCATGGTATGTTGACCAGTTCTTTGGATCACTATGATGTTTCGAAATTGCACTACGACAATGTTGTGGAAGAGTCAAAGAGGGATCACAATCAAGAATCAGGGCATCACCCTCCATCAAAGTTGAAAAGAATGGTGCAACAACATGAATAACATATTTGAAGGTTAGTTATTATTGCTTAATATGTCAAGAGAGTTGAAGGTGGTTCCCAACTTGAGGAAAATGCTTATTTCCTTCTATGACAAAACCTGAAGATTGGGGATTTTAATGTGAAGTTGAAACAAAAACTTGAAATTTGTTGAAGTACTTGAAATATGTGCCATGGAGAAGGGCATGTTATGCAGGGTGTCGTAGGAGAATTATTTTATTTATATTCTCATACACTGAGACTCAACACATGGAAGAGGAGGTGGCCGAGAAGCTTCATGCTAAAGAAAATCATTTAATGGGAGGAGGAATCAAAAGTGAAGGCTCCTTGCACGAGGACCATGGAAATTGTCCTTGGAGTAGAGTCGAAGTCACATCACTATTTGTGAAGACACTCATGGGTAATTGTACTTGTTCCATATTTTACATGGATATTTTGTATTGAGACACTTTACTTTATTGTTGGCTTAGCGGGTCCTGACCCAGGTTCAGAAGTAAATGAGTCAAACAAAACCCTACACTACTGGCCTTTTCTGCATCAACCCGTGTAGTGCAGACTAAAGTCTTAGCCAAAGCAGTATATGGGGATGTTGGAACCAAGTTTCTACATCTAGAGATCAGTGTGATGTCTTTTAATGTCGTAGATCTGCCTTCACGCAGACCTATAAGCCCCTAAGGCTTGGTACTGTAACTTCACTTAAATGGCCCTCAAACCTCCATGAAGGTCTATGATAGGGTTTTGCAGACCCTTAACAGATAAAATACCCACTTACGTGCACCCTAAAACAACCCTAGATTTGAGTTCACACATATCTGCTTAATCAGTCAATAAACATAACGGAATGTATTATAAGCTTCGTGTAAATACTTAACATACATTGCGTACAGTTAGCAAGAATTATCCAATAGAGTCGCGCATCAATACATTAATATAATTTCATAAAGACAGTATTCCATCACAGCATATATCGCAACCATAAGTAACAGAAATAAACATATAAACACATGAATTTCTTCAATAATTATTGATCTTCAATATGAGGTTACAGACTCAAAACTTCTCTGTGCACTCAGTTGCAGCGTCCACGCACTCAGCTGCAAACACTACTCTATGCCTCTGCGCACTCAGCTGCAGATCCTTTTCTCCCTCTAAGACTCACTTCTCAGTGCTATCTTCTATCAGCTCATTGCATCCATCATCATTCTTCTCTATGTATTCTTCCTTAGACTCTCTAAGACACACTTATTTATACAACTCCATGGTCCGCGGACCATTGGTGGATCTTCAAAACCAACTCAAATTTACACGAGGGTTAAAACCCTTTTTGACCCATAACCACCTACGTGCTCTGCATCCACACATTGTGGAGACTTTACATCCTTTTACAACATTTATATCAAAACTTGGGTTTCTAACCCCAAAACTGACCTAGGGGACCCCATCCAAACAGGCCCCCAACACAAAGGTTGTGACTCGCCCTCGAGTCACTCAGTTGGCATACTGATCTTGCTGCGAAGATCCCCTAGCTCCACCTACGCAACTACTACTTTAGCAGTTGTCTGCATGGCTTCCTGCTTGACTTCTTCGACAAGCTGCTCTTTGGCTAGTCCTTCAGCGATGATCTTGATCTTTTGTTGTGTTTGTTGCAGACTCGATAGCTTCTCCTGAATGTTGGTTGTGACTTGATAAGATTCATCTAACCAAGGTCCCAACCGAGCCTTAAGCACAAACTCCTTATGCTGGGTTGCTTCTACCTGTGTATGGAGTTACTTCCCCTCCTGCAACTTGGCAAGGCGGTGTGCTAGAGAAATTGAGCGCGTCGTCGCTCGGACCTCATCATATTTCTTTTACAGCTCGCGAACTTCTATGTTTAGCATCTGCAAGTGTTATAGACATATTTGGGCACATCAACCACAAAATTATATGTCGATGTATTAGGGCTCATCAACCCCTAGAAGAGTTTTTTCATACCCTAAAGGAACATGGTCATCTGAATACGTCATTCCCCAAACGTTCCATCTGAGAAACCATTCAGAAATTTCCTAAATTGAACCATACTGACTGCTCCACTGGAAAAGTGCGATGCATATTGTTTAGGACTTCTATAGGGTGCAATGGGCGAGGATGGACAAATGTCCAGGACAGTTTGTTAGTTGGTTGCTCATGGAATCTTCTCGAAACTTCTCCTGTGCCACTTGCCTCTTTGAATTCGCCCAAGGATGAATAAGGGATCTAGGAAACCATCTCCAGTCATTTCTCTTGTGGAACCAATTGTAACAAGTGGAATGACACTAATCAAACCCCATGGATAACTCACACCCTTGCAAACATCTATAAATGAATCTCCAATCCAAGAGATTAGAAGGTTGAAATGTTGTGAATTGCAAGTAAGTGCTGATAGTTTGTCATTGAGGAGAGAACATTGTATTCTTGTCGGAGTAATCTTGCTATTTCATGAGGTGAAGAAGGATTGAAGCGGGGAGGATGGCGCTGGATCAAACAACTGGGTTGTAGTTCTCCTTTCTCTTAATAAAGCTCTTCAAGTTTTCTCCCATATGATTGTGAAATTGTGAATGCTATCGTTTGTTCATTATATATCTAATTCTGTAATGTTTATGTTGTAATAGATCACGATGCTTTGACGGTACTTTGTTGTTGTACTTGTGCAGGTACTGTCCAAGCGTGTTTAGTACGGGGAGGAGTTGCAGGATTTGCCAAAGGAGAGAGAAAGAGCAAGCAAGGGATAAGTGGAAGTTCCATGTTGGTTCCATTATCTTTCTCTTATCTACTACACATAGGAAAAATCATTGAATTGCTTTAAATTGTTGTTTCTAGGGTAGCTGCCAAACCTAGAGGGCTAACATTCTTTAGGAATACTAGTTTTCCCAAAAACAAATTGGCGACTCCACTAGGGAATGAATAGATGTTTGTTTGTTGTTATTGTTTGTTCTATGTTAAATTTGATAAACTATAGACAGAGTCTGAAGTCAACCAGATAGCCTTCGAGCTGCTCTTGCTCTGTAATTGCATAGTAGATGAATGTTGCTTCAGTCAATCTCTGGTTTAGTTTATGAATTAAAAATTTGACTTGCGAGCACATCTAGATGCCCTTTTGGTAGCTCAGTAACCTCTCCAGACATTCCATCATGCTTTTCTTATCATTGTTCATCAAAACCCAGCTTAATTCATTGAAAACAACTCCACATTTGAGCCAAATCCCATTTCAGTTGCGCTCCCTAGGCCATCACATTGTCTTCCACTGTGACTCAGTATGCATAGCACCTCCTGAGTGCAGTAAGTGTGATGCATCTCAATTTTTGTGAAGCCTAGGTGTGATGATTGACTGAACTCTTTTTCCATCTAGAAATTGAGGGTTTTTGACCTGTTTTCAGTTTTGTTTGGCTGTTTTACTGCAAATGAACAGTGCGTATTTATTGAAGCTTACTTGCATCACTTAGATCAACCTCAATTACATTAGGATTAGTGAATTTTTTTTGTATTTGTTCCTCGTTTACAATCCTTTGTTGAAAAGTTGTTTTAGTGGATTTGTCGCTTTGGTACAAAAAGTGTCGTAATTGTCATTTTTTGTTGAAAAGAGAAGTGTCGTAAATTCTTCCTTCCCTTGATAATCCATTGAACTTTTCTTGATGCATTTGATTTGATTTGTTTACATTCAAAGTGTCAAAATAATTTTTGTTCAAAATTGAAAGTGTCGTTTTTGAGTCTTCCTTTCTCTTTTGAAGAAGAAATTGTCGAAAATGTCATTTTGAGTGAAATATTTCAATTCTTTGCTGCATTTAGTTTTCCTTTTGCCATCTTTCACATTAAGGAGAGTGAAAACAAATACATGCATTTGCATTTAGCATTTTTTATTTGTGTGCGAAAAGATGATTTAGGGAAATGCACTAGTGTGTGCTCTTTTCTCTTTGCTTAAAAGCACTGTTATCTTCTTTCCCTAGTAGCTAGGGTTTTCATTGCTCAAATAAACAAAGATTGTTTATCATTGTAGATTGCATCTTAGGAATTTCAGATCATCATCACGTGGTGAACCATTGAGAGGAAAACTCTAAACAAGATCAACATTAAAATGAATTTCAATGAACCTAACAACTCTTTGGAACTTAACACAACATATCTAGAGGTCCAGGCTAGTGATGTGTTCTGGGGTCATTAAAACTAGTGGCTATCGTTTTCATTGAAGGTTGGGTGATTCCTCCTCCTTGATACGACAAGTGCTAGCATGGACTTGTGCTCCCCGTACCGTCGCATATATATTGGGAGACCAGAATAGGCTTAAATCCTTTATCCATAGGAAACTGAGTCTGCCGCCTTATTGATTGCAATGCACTGAACACAGCATTCGGGAAGATTGACTACCATACATAAGTCCTTGGTAATTTCTTTTTAATTTATCACCAAGGTGTATATTGCAATTTTGCGATTGGTTTGGTAATCCCTTTGTCTAGATTTTCCAGAGTAGTCACTTTCGTTCCTTTTCGACTCTCTGAAAGAAAATGTCCATCTGAGCACTTCTCCTTTCAAGCTCATTAAAAATTGAAGGAGACTAGAGTCATATTTAGCTTTTTCTCGACTCTTAAAAACTAAAAAAGCAAAGTTGTGTCCAAGCGTCATTAAAATTAATTGAATTCAGAATAACATCATTTCCCCCTTAATTTTGAGTTGATCAAATAATCCACAATCGTGGAAGAAATTCAATCAAAACCCCATCGTTCGCGGAGACTAGTGAGTCAACCGTCTTTGCCTCCAGAAGTGAAGCCAATCCGGACAAAGCGGTCTCGTTTAACTGAGTCCAGTTTATCTGGTTTATTTGAAACTTTTGTTTCAACATCGTTAGAGAATCTGGTTACTCTGATTATTTCTGGTACATCTGCATTCAGAGAAGAAGTTCCGTAGTTACAAGAGGAAATTAGAACTGATCCTAGTGTAATGGTAGACACTTCTGTACCTAAAACGACTCCATCTAGAGTTGATCCAGAACCCATCTGAGTTCAAATCGAGGCTACATTTGAACCAGTAGTTGTTCAAGAATCTCCCTTTGAGACTGAAGTTCATTTACCTAAACATCTGGACATAGAGTTTCAATATTCAGAAGGTGTCACCCCTCCAGTGTCTGTCACTATAAAAGATATACCTTCTTCGGCTCCAGAAATCTTTTACGGACCTGATGGTCTACCTCTTCCACCTGGTTTGATTGCTATAGAGGAGATAACAGAAGATCCCCCATCTAGTACCCCGTTTCATTTTGGAAATGGGATTCATTTGTACCCTTCTACTCCTGAGTTTGGTTCTTTTAATCCTCCTTCATCGCAAGTTCCTGTCGAATCGCTTGGAGAGATTTTGGATAGACTAAACATGTCTGAGCAACGATCAACATCTAGGAATGTGTCATTTGATGCAGCTGCGGAAGAACCTCCTACTACTATTCCTACAATGTTTTCTGGTACACCTGAGTCATATTTATATGGTACACCATCTGTTCCAACTAGTTATCAATCACTAGCTGGAGTCCACTCAGGGGCTGCTTCGGCACCGTGGTCTGCTCCTATTTATTCGTTCGGAGTCCCATCTGGTTTTTCTTATGTTGAAACTTAGCAACTTGATCCTGCATACCAGTATCAATTTGGGCAAACCAGTTTTCAAAGACCGATATATCCTTTAAAAACTGGACTGGTGCCATATGGAGAGCAGTATGCCTATTCACTGTTTCCTCCTAGGGAACAACCATGTGAGAGTTTCTAACAATATTCAGGTCAAACTAGAATTACATCTAGTGGTTGGATACCAATACTGCCAGAACAACCAAGGGTTGTATATCCAACGCAACTGATCCGACCTGTGTCGAATATTCCCACTACACTTGCTATTACGACTGTGTCACAAACACAAGCACAGCCTGTTGTGTCTCAACCTCAACCTGCTCCTTCTTCCTCGCAACCTCAAGTTTCGAGGCAGAAGACTCAAGTCTCTCAGGTTGTGATACAACAGCCACTTGTCTCTACAGCTCCACTGCAACCTCATGTTAGTGCTTCTTTATCTGGAACGACTCAGGCACCAACGAGTATTGTCAATCCGCAACTTGGTCAATCTTCTGGTATTAGGAAATAGCAAATGGTCCAACAACCGTGGTTTCCACATACCAACAACCACAATTCCAACAAACCCAACCTCAGTTTGGACTTGGTTTACAAGCTCAGACTGGATTTGGTCAATATCAAGCCTACCAAGGACCTGGGCAACAAGTTTTTGTAAGTTATGGACAACTGCCTTTCCAAACCAATTATCAACAGCCACCCTATACTAGTTATGTCCAACAACCTTATCAAGGTTACCAACAACAGATGACTTATGCTGGTATGCAAAGGCCTACTACTCAGGCGATTCCATATCATCCTGGGTATGCTCCACCCAACCTGAATCAACAGTTGCCTTTTGTAGCAACTCTAGAACTACCAGATTTGAACCAGCTCACGAATGATCCAATTGCATATGCCCCTTGGTGGCCGCCTATTCCTCATAAACTCCCCTCTAATATTCCTAAGTTCAATGGAAATCCAGGTGAAGACCCGTCGAATCACGTAATGACTTTTCATTTATGGTGTTCATCCAACACTTTGAATGATGATTCGATTAGACTTCGCCTTTTTCAGAGAACGCTTACTGGCCCAGTAGCGAAATGGTATATTGAATTGCCTAGAGCTTCGTTTTATAAATTCACCATCCTTGCCACTACATTTCTAACCCACTTTTAGTTACCCATCAGGTATGAAACTAGAACAAAACTTCTTACCAATTTTAAACAGACCACGTCTACTCACATATCTGATCATATTCATGAGTGGTGGCATCATCATCGAATGGTAAAGACATATGTTCCAGATCAGCTTTTAGCTGAGTGGTTTATTAAGTCCTTATTTCCATCTATCACTGAGGACATGGCAAAAGGAGGAGTTGTCACAGAAGAGCAAGTAATTGCTCATGCCCAGTGTTTAGACTTGATCTATACACAACCTGGCACACTCTATGACAAACTTCCTAACACTCCTAGACTAGCTTTTTCTGTTCCACCTCCTCCTAAAACGAGTAAGGACTCTCATGCCGGTGATAGTGTGATCGGTTCCTCGAGCACGCAAACCACAAGAGGTCCATCTAGTCAAGCTCTTGCTATTTCTAGTCAAAATGCAAATGACAATTCTCTTGCCTCATAGATTAATGTCGTGTCACCTAACGAAGGCAAAAATCCAAAGCAACTAGGGGGCAAGAAGAAAGGGAAAAATAATAAGAAGAAACAGGAGAATTCCACTCCTGAAAAATCATCTAAAAACCCTACTGCGGCAAGGAAACCTCCTCGTTATCCATGTTTGATTTGTAACGAGGAGCATTTTACGAGAGATTGCCCACATCGATCTGAGGTTTCAAAACTTTTGAAGGCTTCGAAAACTCAGCAGTGTTGACTTATTCGTTTCCGAACCTAGAAACTCATATGGTTGCTACTGATAATGCTAATCCACATCCAAGTGCTTATGTTATCCATCGCAAACAATCAAAATGATGTTTTAGTATCGACAAGGAGTAAAGATTATGGGAATCCATCATCGTCAGAAAACTGGGCTAACACCCATAGAGAGGTTTTTGAAGGATAAAAAGAGACTATGTAACCACGGAGAACGAAAGTATTTTAGATGTCCATTAGTCTAATCCTTTGTAATTGTACAAGCTACCCGTAATGACTAACTCGCAAAATAGATTTTGTCAATCTTTTCAGGATAATGGTGGCTCGAAGAAGAGATGCATTAATGGCTGGCGACTTGCTTGACCGCCCAGAAGAGGGTGAGTGAATTCCGGAATTGACTCAATTGGCGGAAACATCGTGTCATGTTTTCGACAACAACTAATTAACCTAGTGCTTCGACAACGACTTCGCCAGAAGTTGTTCCACCCATTATTCCCGAATTAATCATTAAGCCTCCAAAGAGAGTCATACATAAATCGACATTTAATCCTCGTGCTCAAGCTTCTTAGAATTATAATATAGTGGAAGATTTGGCTCAATCGCCATCCCACAATAAAAATGTTCATCGAACCATCATTGACAAGGGGGCATCTACCTATATTATGTCAATGAGTTGCTGGAAAAATCTTGCTTCACCGCCCTTGTCACGATCACCAACAACACTAAAAGCATTCGATGGAAGAACGTACACTCCATATGGGATTTTAAGTAGCTTGCAAGTTCAACTGGGGAGGAAAATAGTAGATATTGAAGTTGAGGTCGTTTATGGACTCCTTGATTACAATATTTTACTGGGAAGACCCTGGGTTTATGCTATGGCTACCTTTGTGTCTACATATTTTCAAAAGATTGCATTTCCCTTCAAAGGTGGAATCACAGTCATTGAACAACTAGCCTTTTTTGTTAACAGTTCACAAGCTACTAGAAGCATTCCATTGATCCATGGAAGTTCACAATCGCTTCAAAATGTTGGAGTAGGTCTCCTAAAAGACCCTTCCTTAATGGGTACTTTTGCCCTCCCGTCTCCATCTAGTTTCGCGGAAGTGGCCACAGTGGAAACCTACCACATAATCTCTTCTGCATCATCTGAGTTTAAAAAGAGTTCCGACTATTTTGAAATTGATGATCATCATGAGGAGTTTCCACCAAGCCCCATCGAATTTTTGTAGCAATCAATTTTTTGGGCTTGTGCGGGAAACCCGAGTCCACACTCCACAAGTGTTTGGGTAGATAGGTCTTTAGAATATGGTACCTCTTATGATCCTTGGTCTCGTATACATTCTAGAGATGAAGGAATCATCCAATCAATGATGATAGGAGATACATTGTGGGAAGATTATCATCATCGTTCCCACCTTCGAGATGACAATAAAGATTGTTCAAACGACCTCAATCACCCTTCAATTGTTGATTTTTTATTAAATTTTGTATATACAGTAGATTCCAAGCGAAATCTGTCCAACATTGAAGAAAATATCTCCATTAATATTTCAACCAAACCTAATATTGTAGAGAATATTCATGTCGGCAAATCTTGTTCTCCATCAGAACTAGAGAGCTACTATGCTCTTTTTCATGAATTCAGAGATGTCTTTGCATGATCATATGAAGAAATTCCAAGCATTGATTCAAGAATTATTAAACATGAGATCAAGATGTATCCTGATGTCAAACCAGTACGACAACAACTTCGACCTATTCATCTGAAGAAAGTCACTACCATTAAAGCAGAGGTTGAAAAACTTTTGCGTGCTGGCTTCTTTTACCCTATACCTCTCACAAATTGGGTATCGAATATTGTTCCTATGGTGAAAAAACAAGGAACGATAAGAGTGTGCGTCGATTACAGGGATGTAAATCAAGCATGTCCAAAGGACAACTATATTACACCCTTTATCAACCAGATTATTGATGAATGTGCCGGATGTGAAATATTTTCATTCATGGATGGATTTTTCGGATACAATCAAATCAATATCCACCCATAGGACTAGTCACAAACTGCATTTATATGTCTGTGGGGTACATTCGCATATCATAAATTACCTTTCGGTTTGAAGAACGCAAGGGCAACATTTCAGAAGGTAATGAATTACACCTTCCATGACATCAAAAACATAGTTCAACCATATCTTGATGATCTCCCTGCTCATTCGCGAAAATGGACTGATCATCTGCAACATTTGAGAGCCATATTTTTACGTTGCTGACACTATAAGATACGACTCAATCCACACAAATGTGTGTTTTGTGTTTGTTCTGGTCAACTGCTTGGTTTTTTAGTTTCTAAGGATGGAATTTGACTCGACCCATTTAAGGTTCAAGAAATTCTTGACATGCCTCCAACTTCAAATTTTCTTCAGATTTATAGACTCCAAGGGAAAGCTAACTTTCTGAGGAGGTTCATTCCAAATTATGCTAAGCTCGCTAAAGGTTATACACGTCTTTTGAAGAAATGGGTACCCTTCCATTGAGATTAGGTTGCGCAAGCTTCCTTTGATGCTCTCAAAGATTCCCTGATAAAAGCATCATTAATGTATGCTCCTGACTATCAAAAAGACTTCAACCTGTATCTCGCCGCTGCAAATACAACCATCGCTATGGTTTTAGTGCAAGAAAATGATGGAATTGAACATCCTATATATTATTTAAGTCATAATCTTAATTATACAGAAACAAAGTATTCTTATGTTGAAAAGTTGGCTTTAGCAGCCGTTCAAGTAGTACAGAGATTTCGACACTATATACTCCTTCGCAAAACTACCATTGTGTCAGATTGCAACCCTATGACATCCATTGTGTCACGTCAATTGCTAGGGGGAAAATATTCCAAATGGATAGTCATCTTGCAAGAGTTTGATCTAGAATTCATCAAATTCAAATCAAAGAAGTCTCTCATCTTTGATGAGTTACTTTGCAACCTTTTCTCATCCTCCAACGATTTAACATCAGAAACATAAATCGTGGATGAGACTCTGTTTCTGATATCGTCAAGTGATCCATGGTATGGGGATATACTGATCTATGTCCATACCCAAACTTTTAGGCCTAACACCTCTCACTCTGAATAGTGACGTACTTAATACCAAGCCAAATATTATCTGATCCTTAGTGATACACTTTATCGTTGTGGTGTCAATACGGTTTTACAAAGGTGCCTCATGCATGAGGAGGCCGAAAAAGTATTGAATGATTGTCATTCAGGTGCTTTTGGGGGGCATCTATCTAGTTATGCTAGTGCACAAAAGATCTTACGAGCTTGTTACTTCTAGCCCACCATATTTAAAGATTACATAATTGTAGTCAGAAGTTGCCATGCTTGTCAGATTTTTTATCGCAAAATCAGATTACCACCTACACCACTACATCCACTCGTTGTTGTTGTCCCATTGACCAAATGGGGCATTGATTTCATGACATGTAACCCCACCTCGGCCAGGGGGCATGGGTATATTATAGTCATTGTCGACTATTTTACAAAATGGGCCAAGGTGATGCCTACATTGAACAACAATGGCAAAACGGCGACACTTTTTTTTTTCAATCATGTAGTTTCTAGATTCGGTGATCTACAAGCTATAGTCACAAATCATGGGTCGCATTTTCACAATCACATGATGATCGAATTAACTACCAAATTAGGACCGTCCCATGATAGTTCTACTCCATACTATCCGCAGGCTAACGGACAAGTTGAGGCAATCAACAAAGTCCTTAAGCGCATGCTGCAGAGAATGATTGGAGTCCATAAATGGAATTGGCATTTAATCCTGTACTCAGCTCTGTGGGCATATAGGACTTCGGTGAGAAATGCGACTGGATTTACGCCCTTTCAATTGGTGTATGGTCTGGAAGCAGTCTTACCAATTCAGTGCGAAATCTCATCCCTCAAGCTTGCAATCGATATGCTTCCCGAAACTTCTAAAGAAGAGGCTCGTTTCTTGGAATTAATCCATCTGGATGAAACTCGTCGTGAAGCCGCATTGGCTAACGAAGCACATAAGAAATGCATCAAGGCACAATACGATCAGGATTCTGACAAATTAGGAGCTGGTAAATTTGAACCATTATGGATGGACCCTTACATTGTTAAATGTGTATTAACAAAAGGAGCCTACGAGCTATTCGATTATGATGGGATTCCACTGTCGCAGCCCTGAAACGGGTTGTATCTTAAACGTTACTATGCTTGATTAAGTGTAGTAAACTCATTGTACATATGCTTTTATTGCATTTTTGAGTGTTTTCTTTTAGAGTTGTCATTTTGGTTAGGTAATCTACTTCACATTTTTTGCAGATGTCAGACTTTTTGGAACCATTTGTTGGGTATGCCAGTGGAGCTAGTCGTAGTACGCAGAACCTATCTTCTGCTGCCTGGGCCATCTTCACTCCAAGCGGCGAGTTAGTGAGTTTCAGGGGGATATGTATTGGTTGATCGACGAACAACATCGCTGAGTATAGCACATTGATTGAACTTCTCTCTGATGCCATTTTACATGGCATACGCTGACTCATTGTCAAGCTAGATTCACAACTCATCATTCTACAGCTTACTGGCATTTATTTCGTACAGAACCCAGCTATTCATTGCATGTTCCTAAGAGTTAGGATTTTGGAAAGACATTTTGATTCCATTCAATATCAACACATTTCCAAAAACTTAAACACCTTGACTGATTCATTAGCAAACTATGTGTTAAATAGATATTTGTAGCATTTGTAAAGAAAGTATTTCACATCAACATTTGCATTAGGATTTCATCACTTAGCCAAAATAAAACTCCAAAAATCAAAAGTAGATAGCTGTTTATAGTTTTCACAAAATGTTGTGTCCAAGATAAAATCGGTCATTTGACCAAGAAACTCAAAATGAATGTAGAAAAACATCCTAGACTAGTGATGCTGGTGATAACATGTCACCACCTATGCTATCATGCGCAAGAGCCTAGTCTAACGACTCGGTACACTATGAGTATGGTGTTGTAACCTCAAAGGTATCGGTCCTGACATCCTGAATGCCAAGAGTGAGGCCCTCGATCTGATCCTATAGCACTGCCATGGTCTCTGATATATCCAGATCCCGAAGGACGGCCCTCCCTATAGCCTCTCTTGCTGGAGTGTCATCTGCTTCCCATGGGCGTGCCACTAGTCGCACTGGTCCAATATCTGCACACACATATGAGTTTGTTTAGTCTTGGTAACATCAAAAACACAAAAACATTATAAAATTGAAAAAACAAAGATGTGGTCGAATCATTTTACCTATAGCACTCCACTGCTCACTAACTGGTAATGCCAAATCCGAATCACCTCGAAAATCCATCCCGACATATGGATACTCCGCAAACACCATGTTGCGGAGGTAAATCCCCTCTGCGGACAGAGGTGGATCCCACTAGCCCCGAAGGGGTCTAGCAAAAATCAATCACGCTGCATGCAAGTTTCTAGCTATATAATTTAAAAGTCGATCTAGGAGACCAACCTGGGATCCAACGCTTGTTTGTTGTGGGGGAAAGTGTCGCTCCTATCCTCTATCTCCGGCCGGTCACTATTCGCACATAGATACCTGCACAAGTGAAGAATAAACCACAACAAGCATAAAATCCAAAAAACATACAGCTATGTACCAGTCAAGCAAGATACAATTCACATATCACCGATGTAACACATAAATGAAACCATAATGACAGTCGCTTTGCATTAAAGTAATGAGAGAAGAGATTACAACCACTTAAGGCTTGACACTGTGAAACTCTTCTAGCTGGGTGGGCAGTCAGTCCGACACGTCTCGTAAAACACTTCCTCTCTCATCAATCCGGCAGCATAACCTTACTTTCAACTTTCAGCTCAAAAGATTATCTCTCTCACACTAGCTTGTTTGCTCTTTTGCTTTAATCTCCAAAAACTCTGAACTAGCCTGTTCATTATGGGGGAACGGGCTTTTATAGGAGAAGGGAGAAGAGATATTCATCGTATGTAGACACATTCTGAATTTTGGTAATGTCTCATAATAGCCGTTGCCTTGGATAGAAAAGCCGAAACCCGGATGCTTTTGTGGGCTTTTTCCTTCAGGGAACTGAGTGAGTCGCAAAGGGAAAAAGCATTCTAGCATGCGCTGGCCAAAAATCATGCCCAAATTGTGTGGCGCGGGCTGTGCTCTGGGACAGAGCGCTTATGGGCGCGCCCTCTTTGTAAGGACTGGGCCATTGGCGCAGGGTAATATACTGTGTGCCCGCGCTACT
>APFE031591749.1:0-23022 GCA_000404065.3 Pinus taeda
TGTAGTTTTATGTTGTTGTTGTGATTGATGTTATATATACATTAAAGTGTTTTGGATTAATGAAAATTGGCCATTATGCTAATTCACCCCCACCCCTCCTAATGTAATCATATTTCCAACAATTGGTATCGAAGTAGGTTCCTTGAGGAACCATTAATCACTAGAAGCTAGATCACAAAGGAACATGGGAAATTATAGGGGATCATCTTCAAGCAAGGTTCCACTATTTGATGGATCAATTTATGCATTTTGGAAAATAAGAATGGGTAGCTACATCATGTATTTAGGTATTGATGTTTGGATGGCCTTTGAAAATGGGTACCAGTTGCATGCAACTCCTCTAACTGATGCGGATGGTAAATTTATGTATACAAATGATGTTATGGAAAAAAAATCCATATTAATTGGATGATCAAACACAATTTTTTTCAAAGTTAAGCATTGAAAGTTGGCCAAATAAATTTGGGAGAAGCTTCAAAGTTGTTATGAAGGAGATGAAAAAGTAAAGAAGGCTAAATTACAAACTTATAGAATTCAGTTTGGGAGTATAAAACTGGATGAAGATGAGAATGCTACAACATTCTTTCTTCGAGTTGATGGGATAGTCAATACCGTCAGAGGTCTTGGTGAGAAAATTAAGGAATATAAAATTGTTCACAAAATATGAGATCCCTTCCCTTAAGTTTTAATCCAAAATCTTAAGCTATTGAGGAGTTATCAAAATTTCAAAATCTAAATGTAGAAATTATTCATGGATACAAAATGAGAATGGATAAGGAGAAGTTAGGATCAAGAGAAGCCATATTAAAGGCAACCACTGAAACAAATACGTAAAAGATCCATGAAGACTCTATTCATGAATCAGACAAAGAGGAAACCCAGTTTGTAAGAAGGATAAAAAGGGGAACTAGCCAAATTCAAAGGTATTCTTCCATTCAAGTGCTTTTAGTGTGGTAATATAGGTCACTATGCATTTAATTGTCCTTATGTAAAATCAAATGACAATGATGATAAAGAAAAATTCAAATCTCATGATCATAAAAGAAGAGGACATATTAAAAGGAAAGGTTTGTACTTCAAAGAGGACAACGATTGTGAAAGTGATGAATGCATGTCTAATGATGAGAGAGGATAAATATTATTTATATCCATGAACAATAAAAATTCCAAAGAAGAGATTGAAGCGAAAGTAAATTTTGAGGGAGAACTCGTAAGTGCTTTAGAATAGTTAAGATGTATAAGGAAAAAGGTCATTCAATTAGAACAATAGTTGCAAGGATATAAGGATAAAGGATGTGTTGGAGACTTAATAAATCTTTTGAAAATTGAACTAGAAGAAACTAAAAGGATAAAGGGAAAGATGCCTAAAAATTTGAAAGAAAAGGAAGGATGGTGTGAGAAATTGGAAGAAGAAATTGTCTTTTTGAGAAAGGAATTAGAAAAAGTCTCATATTAGTTGAATCAAAATTTGACGCTAATAAATGGTACTATATAATTCGATCACATCTTTAGCTATCATATATCTCCATTAATAATGACAAGTCTTGGTTATGAAGAGAACCCAAAGAACATCAAGGGAGGGTCAAGCTCAACATCAACATAGAAGGGATGCATGAAATCCACCATCTATGCTAATGCACTCAATAACAATTTAAAGAAAAACCAAATTCATGAATCTTCTTCCACCACAAGAGGGCTCAATCATTTAAAAAAAATCTAAGAGAGATTCAAAGGAATTAGAAAAAGGAGAAGATGACAACCATACAAATATGCTAAAAGGCACCAATACAACTATGGATCAACATCGTTATGGAAAAGAAAGTAGGAAAAGTAAATTCAACATAGTCATTCCCTTTAGCAAGCAATATACATCCATGTACCAAAATTTATTTTATGGATATTATTATTATTGTAATAATTTTTGTCATAAAGTAGTGGATTGCAAATACTATGAAATAAGAGATTATGCAGGGAAAGAATCTCTTAGAACTTAAATGGACAACTATTTAGACAACAAGTCTAAAGGTATACGTGAAAGAGGTATTAGAAAAGACGATTCTTTTTCTCCTTTGTTGAATGCTACATATGTAACAATTATAGGCACAAAGCTCAAGATTACAGAAGTAGAGTCTATAGTGGTCTCAAAACCAAGGAAAGGTAGAATGTTCCCTTAGAAGTCAACACCCAACAATATGGAAAAGGGAACAAGAGAAGTCGGAAGAGTGTGGTCTTATGTTATATGCCAAAAAAAAGAAAACAAATGGTATGTTGATAGTGGATGTTCAAGACATATGACACAAGAAAGAATAAATTCATTAAAATAAAAGAAGAGGATGGAGGAAAGGTAATTCTTGGTAATAATGCATCTACAAGAATTGTTGGGAAAGGCATACTCAACATAGATTATGGAATAACTAAGCTCAAAATGTTTTCTATATGGAAGGCCCGAAACAAAATCTCTTGAGTGTCTGTGAAATGTGTGATTAAGGGTATGATCTCACATTCAATTCTAAAATACGTGACATTATAAATGTTGATACAAGAAAGTTAGTGACAAAGGCTAATAGAAATTTGGGCAATGTATACATTATTGATGGAGAAAAAAGTGAAAAATGATGTATGAGAAAGATAGAATAGAGTTGGATATGGCATAGAAGATTGGGACACATCAATTTTGATAATATGGGAAATGTTACAATAGCACAGGCTATGAAGGACATAACAAAGATATCAAAACTACACAATTCCATCTTTAAGGCATGCCAAAAGGGAAAACAAGCTAGGGACTTCTTCAAAACAAAAGAATATTGTACATCCAAGCCTTTGGAAATCATACATATAGACCTATGTGGACCAACAATGACTCAAACACTAAAGGGTAAAAGATATTTTATGTTGTTCATTAATGATTATACAAGAATGACATGGGTTACATTCCTTAGATAAAAATATGAGGCTTTTGATAAATTCAAAGCTTTTAAGGCTTTAGTTGAAAATGAAATCGATTTAGAAATCAAATGCCCAAGAACTAATAGAGGAGGTGATTTCACTTCAAATGAATTCAATATATTTTTTGAACACCATGGCATTATAAGACAAACAACTAATGCAATAAATCCACAACAAAATGGAGTGGTTGAAAGAAAAAAAAGAACAATGCAAAAAATGGATATCATTTATCTTTGAAGCTTAGTTACCATTTTTTTTTTGGGAGAAGCAGTTTACACAATAATCTACATCCTGAACAAAGATTAAATAAGAGTAAATGATACTAAAACACCTTACAAACTATGGAAAGCTAGACCAACCACTATCAAAAATTTCGAAGTGTTTGGAAGCAAATGGTATATCAAGATAAATGATTGTGATTTAGGGAAATTTGATTCGATATATGATGAAGGAAATTTTCTTGGATATGCATATATAAGCAAGGTATACAAATGTTACAAGAAAATGAAAAGAAAGGTTGTTGAGTTCATTGATGTAAGAATAAATTAAGTGTTGCCTAAAACCCAACCACAATGAATTATTTCCCGAGAATTACAATAAGAAGAAAATTAGAATGAAGAGCATGATGAAGAACACAGAGAAGAAGGTGTGCCATTGCATCCAAAAAATCCATCTAGGTATGTCCAAAAGAATCATCTAGATAACAAAATTCTTGGAGATAAGGAATCAAGAGTTCAAACCATAAGGAAGCTTGTTAGTGTAACTAACCATGATAACTTAGCTCTGCTATCCCTAATGGAACCTCAAAATTTTGCTTAGGCCAGGCAAGATGAACATCGAGTTAAGGTTATGAATGAAGAATTAGATCAGATTGAAAAGAATGAGACATGAGATTATGTTCCAAGACCTAAGGAAAAAAATGTGATTGAAACCAAGTGGGTCTAAAAAAATAAGCTAAATGAATATGGACAAGTAGTAAGGAACAAAGCGATACTTGTATGTAAAGGATATGCACAAGTCAAAGGTGTGAACTTCAAAGAAACATTTTCTCTTGTAGCCAGACTTGAAGAAATATATATGTTCTTGGTATTTACAAGATTTAAGGGGTTTGAAGTTAATTAGATGGATGTAAAATGAACATTTTTAAATGGAGAACTACAAGAAGAAGTATATGTTGAGCACCTGCAAGGATTTTAGCTAGTAGAACAAGGATTATTCATGCATATTGAAGAAAACATTATATGGTTAAAAAAAGGAACCTAGGGCTTGGTACTCTAGATTTGATAAATATCTTCACCATTAGGGCTTCAAGGGAGGGGAAACAGATAGTAACATTTACATCAAGACTGAAAAAGATAACTTGGTAATCATTGTTGTCTATATGGATGACATAATTTTTGGAAGTGGTATTGACTCTATGAGCAAAAGTTTGCATACAACATGCAATAGGATTTTGAAATGGATATGTTGGGGAAACTATCTTTCTTTCTTGGGTTTTAGGTTCATTAATTAGAAAAAGGAATCTCTATCTCTTAGACCAAGTGCCTCAAAGAATATTAAAATAGTGAAGTACGGAAAATTGTGCACCCGTGAGCACTCCCATGATAATAGTATACAAGTTTAGTAAGGATGACGAGTCTCCAAAAGTAAACAGACCATGTACAGGTCCATGATTGGTAACCTTATTTACTTAACAACATCAGGACCAGATATCATGCAAGCAGTAGGTCTGGTGGGAAAATTTCGATAAAGCCCAAAAGAAACCCATGTGAATGAAGTCAAAAGGATATTTATATATCTAAAGGGTGCCATATATTATGGATTGTTGTATCTAACAGGAACAAATATTACTATCAGATCTTATAAATATTAAAATTGGGCTAGAATTATTGATGTAAAGAAGAGAACCAGTGAAAGGGCCTTCTTTTTAGGAAAATTCCTAGTCTCCTGGCTCATCAAGAAACAAACCTCCATTTAGCTATCCACAATTGAGGCTGAATATATTGTAGAAAAATCATGTTATACTCAAGTCTTATTGATGAAGAAAAATCTCAAAAATATTCAAGAGAATGGTGATAATCCTATACCCATCATGTGTGACAATACTAGTGCTATCAGTTTCTCTAAAAAACTAGTTATGCCTTCTAAATAAAGCCCATTCCTATCAAACACCATTTTCTCAAAGAAAAGTTGTTGATTAATCTGTCAAATTGGAATACATTCCAACATAAGAACAAATTATAGACATATTTACTAAGCCTCTACCTATACAAAGTTTTGAATATCTTGGACAAAAAATGGGTGTAATTTCCTCCTCACAAGGTGGAGTGATCCACTATTTTCAACGAAGAAGTATGTTGGTGACATAGGGATTTCAAGGAAAGAGTATGCATAAGCTTATGTAAAGTATATTCCCTTTTTAATTGATGTCAAAAGGGGAGAATAAGTAGACATCAGGAGAAAAAGAAAATTCAACAAGTAGATATGGGAATCTAACCCAAGATCATCAACGAATAGCAAATTTTTGATGGTGTTTCCATCAATGCCAAAGGGGGAGATTGTTGCACATATGTTGTCATTGATGTCAACTGCAGTCCTTGATGTTAAGTGACTTCAATTTCAAGGGGAGATTGTTGAGTTGTCATGCATGATTCTTATGTTTCTATTGGTGTCTTGGTTGTTTTTGTTAAGCTCATGATGATGTAGTTGTTTGCTAAGTAGCCTATCTTTGAGGAATTTTTTATCTTAAGGATTTTTTTCAAAAGCACAGGAAAAATGATTAGTTGGATATATCCCTCTCAAAGATATTTCCAATGGTATATGGAACTTAACGTAACTGCTAAGGGATGAGAAAAAACTAGAGTTTGAAGTGTTGAAGTTTAGTCATGGTACCAAAGGCTCAAGGTTTCGTGAGGGCCCACCTCATAAGATCAACACTAATCTACAGTGGAAGGAAAAATGTCAGGAGGAATACATTGATGGCTAATGGGTGGTGGCCCGAAAAACCATTGGTCATCACCTAGTTACCAAGGAGCCTCATGGTAAGCTCCCAAGCATTTAGATTGGTTGGCTAGAGATGTTGTTGCAAACAACAAACATATTAACCAACGAGCAATGAGCAATGGAGTGGATAGGCCACTAGACATAGGATCCAGCCACGGGGAGCCTAGTAAGTAGTGCCTAAGCACTTTTTAGATTGCCCAAAACATAAAATCATGTCTGTCAAAATGAGCACAATGAGTAGCATGTGGTGGAGTGACAAGGCTGCTAGTCACAAGGAGCTCGAAAACCAATGTATAGGCACTTATCAAACCACTTGGTTTAAATAACTTGCTCACATGGAATGAGAAATGAGCAACAAGATGACATAGGTGGTGCCTAGATGACATGACAGAGACAGTGGTAGTTTGATGACATGCCACCATAAGGTGAGGAAACATGGCAAGTGGATTTGAGATTTTTGGGTGGACAAGTGGCCCTTTTTTGAGTGACACATGGCAGTGACATGGAAGTGATGTGGCATCACTGGTGGAAAAGTGTATTTGTGGTAGGTCTTAGTTGGTTGGCACAAATGAAATGGAAGATGAGATGGGATGATCACATTGCATCATAGTAAATGAAAAAATACTTCAGACCCCACTCACCCTTCTTAAAGTCTGGAAATTCAATTGATGCGGGGGGGGGGTCATGAAGTATATTCTTTGCTGTCAGATTTGAGTAGATCATGGGATTGTTTGGTGCACTTAAAAAGGGCGATGGATGTTTAAATTGCATATATGGAACATTTTGGACCCCCCACATTAAATGTTAGATAAACAAGGGGGTCAAAGTAATGTCCCCACCATAAATAATAATCAGATCAATTGGCGTGCATTAAAAGTTGGTGGATAATTAACCTAGGTGAACTTTGTTGTGGCTTTAAAGTTGTGATCCTGAAAGTTGGTCATATGAAGAAAGGAGCCAAAAGAAGCAACTTGATCAATATTTCCAAATCACGTTTCCATGATATCTTGGTATCTGTGGGTCAGCTAATGCAATGGAATTGACCAGATATGAGTGAAAATGCATTCAAACTTGTGGTCCTAGCCCCGAGTTACGAAGTGCCAGGTGCCAAAGCGCTTAGATCTAACAAAGGAAATCTAGGGACCCATATACAAATATATATTAAAATTCTTTAATATCACCATCATATTGAAAGGTCGCGTGGATGAAAACCAAGTGCCTAAGGAGCTAAAAGAATATGAAAATAATCTAGATCATCTAGACCAAATCTTCAGAAGAAAAATAATCCATTATCTAGATTTTGTGTTGGCCAAGCCATGGTTGAGTGATTTGGTAAAGTATAAAAAAATGGAACAATTTGGAATTAATGGGTATGGTGAAAAATTGTGGTTGATATAATGGTGCTTCTACAATAAAAAAATAATCTTTCTAGCTTGGTTGCACAAACAATAAGACAAGGACGAGAAAATAAGGTCCATGAGGGGACTTGTGATTGGAGAAGAGCTTAGAGAATTAATTTAAGGAATAAGTGTCAAGTTGGATTGTTATGTAGAAGCAAAGGAGAACATGAAGAGATACAAATTAAACCATAAATCAAGTATGATGCAACTTAGGTTGGTGCTTTCATTCTCAGGGGATTAATGTCTACTTCTGGTTGGTTCCAATAAAGCATTTTAGATTTGCACCTAAATTTCTCAAGGGACTTGTGTCTCCTTCTGGTTTGTGTCAGTAAAGAATTTTTAGTTGGTTACTTCATTTATTAGGGGGTTGGTGCCTCCTTCTGGTTGGTGCCGACAATTCAATGTAATAGTAATTTGGCGCCTACAAGATCATTCAATAATAAAATAAATTTCTTAGATATATTTGGTGTTCTTTTATGTGGTTGTTGTGATTGATGTTATACATACATTAAAGTGTTTCAAATTAATCAAAATTGGCCATTATACTAATTCATCCCCCTTTAGCATAATCATATTTCCAACACATAGTTTCTTTGTCACTGGCAAAATGAGACAAGCTATAATACAAGAGTGTTTCTGACCATAACGTTTGTGAATAGGTATCAATCCAAGTGATAGATTTCCAGAATGCCTATGATTGAAGATGGAAGAAATAGAGATTTCATTACTAATAAATGTTGACAAAAAAACCATAACATTTTGCAACTTTAGTAGGAGGAGAATCATCAAAAGAATTAGAAACTTGAACATGGGAGGTGTTAGATGCTGGAAACTCAAGCCGTGCTATCCTTTTAGCTAGGATTGAGACCTTATGATCATTTTTTTCAATCCGACACTTCATGGCATCAAGATATAATATGATTGCATTATACTCCTCACTTCATTCCATTATTATCTTGTTGGCAATGGTCTTGACTTGCCAATAGAGATTAATAATTTTGAAATATTTAGTGTCTTGTGTTCTAGAGGTGCTAGTATTAGGAATCAAGGGAGCCATGGCGTCAAAAAATTCTACATCAAGGAGGAAGTCCCTTTCTAATCTGGCTTTAACCTCAATGAGCTCTATCATAGCTCAAACCTCTGAGGGATTGGATTGAAGAATACCATGACAAAGGATTTAGCCTCATGTTGAGACTAAGTGAGGGGATGATAATGAAATCCTATGCTACTCTGATGACCATGATAAATGTGAACCATAATTGAGAACTAGGCGTGCCTCCACTTAAGGATATGAGCCCACCAATCTATAGAGACTAGAGGCCTTGGGAGAGAATGAAAGGCCTAAAGAAGATGAAGGAAGAGTAGGGATTAAGAAAGCTCAAGGTTGCAGAAGAGATAACCTTACCAAATTTGGATATGGTCATAATTGAAAAGGAGCATAAATTGAGCGTCATAAACTAGATAAGCATAATGAAAAAACTCAAAAAGTTTAGAGAATTGGATTTCTTTCATTGCTAGAAGAGGTTGAGGGCCAATCCAGATGTGTTCCTATACCAGGTCACTACAAAAACCATAATTGCATGGAATTCCAATTTTTTCGCAAGATGTTTCATAATGTTTTAAAGGAGATGATGGATTATTTATCTAATTGTTAATTCTTTTATTATAATTTTATTTTACATTTTAAGAAGATTAAAAATAATTACAATTTTTCTAAAATTAATTATAACTATTCCATAATACAATAATTAAAATTTATATATTTCTTATCATCCCTTCGTTTTCTCCTTTTTACTATTTATATTTAAATCACACACATTATTATAGATTAGTATATAGATTATTTATACTAGTTGTCGCACTAGAATCTCAATATACAGAATGTATAGAATGTTAAAATAGCTTGATCTTTATGTTTTTCTTTATATTACAATTTTAATGTGGGTAACCTCAATATAATGATGCTATAGTTATTTATCATCTTCCTATATAATTATTTAACTTTTGCATTTATATAATCTGTAATACATTTTCTTTAGCACACTAGAATAATTCACAAAATCAATGAATTGTTTTGGTGCAATGAATTATTTTCGCCAAAATTTGAAGAAACATATATTTTTATTATTGTTTTGGTGCAATGAATTATTTTCGCCGAATTTTGAAGAAACCTATATTTTTATTATTATTATTTTTTCATATTTTTTTCATTATCATTTCTTTTTTAATCCAAAATTTTACATTGGCCATCTTATATGGCATCTTCCCGAGGTAATAACTTTGAATATGCTAGGATACACGCATGTATGGAGCATGTATTTGATTTTATTTTTTCCAAGTGAATAATGCTACCATTACTTTAGCATTACTTCACTAACATTTAATGTTTCATTTGTAATGAATATATTATAAATTTAATTTTGGGACAAGTGGCTATAAACTCACTTTCAATGTGGCTATATGCATGTTCTTTCTCCTAACTCAAGGATGTAAGGATGTGGCTATATGTATGTTCGTTCTCTTGACCCAAAGCACTTGACCTAGTAGTTATGGTATTTAATTCATTTCACCATTGCAACACTGATATATGATGGTATAATAGAAGCTTGCAAGATTGCAAGGTTCTTTGCAACTCAAATCTAGCGACGTGATTTTAGGGTTCATTGTTGGTGTTTGTTGTATCTAGTTTGCCTATGCTGCTATAACGAAATCTACCTATGTAGTAGGTCAACCTCTTACTTTGATAAATTCATATATTTTAAATATGATGGCATCATTTATGGATGCACTGAAGTATTTTATTAATTTGGTCAATTTTTTTACAAAATTCAATAGTGGAGAACTCCCTTGCAACAATGTCTCCTATATGAAACATTTGTCATAGAAACAAAAAAAACAAAAAAATAAGGATAGAGATTTATTCTTGAATACCTGAAGCTTTCATGTCCTAGGAATGTCGACTTGCAGATAAATAACATTTCCAGTGGAGCCCCATTAATCTCATTATTAGGTTATCGCCACCTCGGAATCCATTTCTTTACTAGTAAGCTTTTCATAACCTACTGTATTGTGCAAATACTAATTGTTTCCAAATATATAGTAATTTAGAGATGACCCATATTTTGTTTTCAGATTCAAAGCTGAATGACCATCTTCTAGTATTTAGGCTTATTACCTGCTCCATCTTCTACTGTCTAGGCTTATTACCTTCTTAGCACATAATACTATCATTACATTCAAATAAGTGTTTCATATTTCTGTTAATCATAAAATCATGCTCTTCTTAGTTGTGCATTAGATATGAAGGCTCAATAAAGGTTTGCACTGATCCGAACACAATGAGGTCATGATCTAAGGATTTCTAGACATGGCAATCCAAAATACGGTAAATCTCTGTTTAAATAGTCATAAGAGATTCTTTAGATAAATACCTCTGCAGACTAGAAGCACATTCATGTTGTTTACTTTTAAATTTGATGTTAAGTAGAAGTTTTTTTCTTCTTTCTTTATGTTTTGATTGTTGTGGCTTAGTGGTGAAGATATTATAGGGAGGGTTAGGATACTCTAGGGAGGGAGAATGTATTGCACTACAAAAAATAATAATAAAGAATGCAATGGATAATAAAGACAATAGAGATTAAAGAATATAGGAAGATCATGCTCCGTAATGGAATATGAAGATAAATTTGAACAATGGATGCAGATAAAGTAGAAAGAAATGTGAAGTTTAATAGTGATTCATCCCTAACAAGAAAAAATAATGGAACTCTACAACTTGCATTCAAAGATCAAACAATGCAATACGTCTCAATTTCTTTGTAGAAAACCCTAAAACAACATACTCAAAAAATACAAACATATAACAACTCACCCTATCTAAAAAGGCGGGGTTACTAGAATTTATATCTCAAAATTTTGTTAATACATTAGAGACCTAGCTGCCTAATAGGAAGAATAATCTTAATGACTTACCAACAGGTGCAAGAGCAACTAAATTTATAGAGTTGATTGAATTGTCCAAACATATTGCCACAACCTGCGTTGAGAAAAAACAACTAATCGATAAATCTACTCATCTTCAATAAATAGCACAAAAAAGTACACCGATTAATTAGATTCTCAAGACACATCCATTAAAGATATTCAGGCAACTTAAAAATTGAAGGCCTAGTTTCTAGAATATATTACTCTAGAGTTAGTACTAGAAGAATTTGTAGAATATTGAGGCTCACTTTTAATTAAATAAAGGACATGAAATAATTCCATTAATTATTTTTTAATTGGGATGGCCATGCACCCTGCTAGATATTAGATTTGAAATTAATGTGTTTGTCTCTCATCATGACATTATCAGCAATTCGAAAGAGTCAAGTGTCCAAATTTTTGAATATATTTTGTAAAAGAGACAACAATGGGACTCTAGCTTGCTTGTCAAGATGCAATGAAAAAAAAAAAAAACAGATGGTGGATCACTAGGACATACCTGTGCCTTATGATGAGAGGAGAGGATGCATTGAAATTACAAACCTTCCTCTGATGATGAGATATTTGAAGTTGTTGGATGACCTACCTGTCATGCGGAAAGAGTTAATCTTGCGGACAAAACCAACCTCCCTAGAAGCCTAAGACTTTCTAGTGACAAACAAGACAATTAAGAGCAATCCTTCTCTAAACATGTATTTATTACACGAGAAACCAAGTGTTTTAGATCCTACCTGTAGTCCAACGCTGTTGTAGTAGTCTAGCCTCGTCGATCCAGATGAGCTCCTCCTTCACTTCGAAACCTGCATTCACTAACAATCAAACGATTACATAGCACCTGAATATCTCATAAAATAAAACATATTCAACATACAGACCAAGGAGTATATGAAACAACTCATTAATAACAAATTGTTGAGAAGAATGGACTTATTTGTATTAATAGGAAACAAAAGAAACCATTACAACCTGAGCCTTGGTGTTGTGCAAGTTCCTCCCAGGGTCCAGCAAGAGTTTTCCTTTACTTTGATAAGCTCACCCACTTCCAAATGAAACAAGAAAGGAGGGTAATCTCTCCTCACAAGCTTCTACAAGGAAGTCCTAATTCCAGCAGCATCTACCCTTTGGAATGTTCAGCTTTCAACCTCCCATCCTCTGGCCCAATGCCTGTATTTATAGTGTTCTAGAGGAAGTTAATCAGGTCCACCATCAATGGGATAAGCCCCTCTTTGGATGGGTTAGCTCCCCTCTTGATGGGATAAGTTCCTCTTTCATAGGGATACATGAACCATCTGGAGGCGCTCAATACCGTCAAACAAGCTTCTAGAATTCTCTAGAAATGACCACAAGTAACTTTTTTAAGATGAAACTCGCACCTTTTGACCTTTACAGGAGTACGCACCCACCCCTTTACATACAGAGCGTACAAGTACGCAGGTATTATGAACTTCGGATGTGTACATGCAGGTAAGGTTGAGAGAAATTGCGTACCCAGAGATAAATATATTTTTAATGACTTTCTCTCTTTCTTGAAGTTTGACATGGAGAGCAGAGGCATGAGGCTTGCCAAGGAGGATAGTATGACAGTTGATGGAACCATACTAACTGCAAATAGTCATGGTGACAAATTTTAGTGTAACAGTAACCACAGACCAATCTTTTGAACACAGATTCTAGCCAATCTGCATGTAGAGAGGGCTCTCTCTCTGTGATTTAGCTTTGTTGGAGGTATTTTAGGCTAGTTATGATGTACAGGGTTTTGTTTTAAGTTTGTTGGATGGTGATCTTAAACAGAACTAGGATGCAAGTATGAACAATTTATTCCATTGCGCTAATGGAGTCTATGAGGGTGAACAACTAAATATGATTTCTTTGACCAAAGGTGATACTACAGAGCAAGGTAATAAATCTTGGAGCAATCTTATGATCTGGAAATAGATGGAATGAAAGCCAGTGGGTGAGGGACAGTTAATAATCCGTCATCATGTTGGCAGAGGGACAATGCATGAGTATTATCAAGGAGTAGTGAAGAATTCCTTATTAATATTCAAAGTGAAAGAATTAGTGGAAACAAGAGCAACTAAGAATTCTTGTTTATGTTAACTCTGAAGAAAACATAAGTAATAATAGAGATTGAACATAGAGTGTATTTAAACAAATTCTGGGCTATTCTTTTTCTCCATTACTAAGATTATGAAACACATATGAAATTTGCAAACACAAAGAATATAAAACACGGGTTAGAATAACTTATTGATCCATAGAAAGACACAAGAATTCTGTAGCAAGACCCAGAATATTAAATCCACATTTAGACGGTGTAGCAACAGTGAACTTCAACAACCTTTGTATTAAAAAATCCTCAGAGTTACAACACAGTCCATAAGAGATATCACTAACCCCGAATACATCTCACGGGGAGGTATTTATACAAAAAAGGAGTTACAAAATATCTTATGGAAAAATATCAGCTTCAGTATACCTGTAGAAGTTGGGCTGGACTGTAAAGAGATGATTTATTTCATGTTCGATATAGAATAGATTTTCCAACTTGTCATATAAGCTCTGTCTAGAGGGAATTCCTATGTCTTCTGAAGTGCTTGATGATGCTATGATCTGATTGGCAACATATGTATTTACCCTGTGAGCATATTGTTCATGTGTCAACATTCTTTGATTGCTGGTTAACAAACTGGGTAGACCCTTCTGCTTCAAGACTGTAAACTTCTCTGTAAAGGAATTTATTTCCATCTGCATTTCTTGGCACTTTCTTTCCAGATTCTATATAAAATTCCTCATGGTTAGCACCTTTTTCAAGTCAAAATAGTGCCTATTATGTCCTTGATCTCCAGAGCGGCTAGTTGTTCCCTGGGGTGAGTGTTCAAAAAACGAATTAGTCTATTGGCCTGCTCGGGCATGTTTCCCAATGATGCTCTGGCCTTTTGAATATCTACTTGTGCCTTCTCTGTCAATTCAATTTGCTCATGGATCGTTTGAATTGATTGCCATTGATCAGTGATAGACTAGCCAATTTTGGTCCACAAAATTGTTTTAATTTCTGCTAGAGGTTTATGAAGAGTGAGATCTTTCTCCAAGGATTATCACCTTATTCTCCAAGGCTTTTACCTCTCTGGTTTTCTCTGCCACTGTTATCTTAGATTTGTCATATCTTACCTCTAGCTTGGCCAACCTTTCTTTGGCCTCTTTAAGCTCTGACATTTGGACTTCTAGCTCTTTTACTGCTTTCATCAATTCTTCCATGCTCATGCCGGTATCTGGTCCTATTGTTGTTGCTGCTGCTGAAGCATCTATGGCTGATGTACCTGTTGTTGACGCTGGGACAGTGGGAGGGATTGTTGCTGCAACTGTGGGAGGGGCAGTGGTAACTGTTGGAGCGGTTTCAGGTGGCTGGGAGGTCCACTCTCCCTGCTTGGCTTGCAAAGATTTCTCCAATTCTTGCTTCATTTCAGTTAGCCTTTGATTCATCTTTATCAACAAATCCATCATGTCTTCTTCTACCTTTTCTTGTGCAAGTTTTGTAGTTTGTGGGTGCATAGTAACAGGCAGCTTCAGTTGCTTCCTAAGTGCAGCAATATCCTCTTCCTTTTTCTTTATCAGTGCTTTGATGCCCTTGGCATCCTTGGGATCATGTCCCAGCTCAATAATTATCTCTTCCAAGGTCTTTATTCTATTGTCTTTAGCCAAGGAAGATATATTTTCCAAATCCAATTGGGTAGATGTATTGCTTAATGACTCCTTCAATTGGTGGGCCAGTATTGCCTTATCTGCCAATGTAGCATAGACCATTTCACCTGTTTGTTTGTGCAGCTCAATTTGGTCCATTGGGTGTATGTCTTTGGCGAGGACCTCTAGATTTGTTCTTATGTAGTCAGCAGCTGTTTGTGGTTGCTGAAATTTAGGCTTGAAATGACTTAAGATAATTTTTTCCTCCTTAATGTCATATGCAACCATTAATCTTTGCTATTTGGAGGGGGTCATCTTGAGAAATTGATCATAAAGCTGTAGTCTCAATGGCTCATTTTGGGCCTTAATGTCCATGAATGTTCTTTTAATATCATATCATTGCTTACTTTGTAGCCTTGAGGAGGAAACTTCCATACCATGATGCCTCTCCATTTCTTGCCTGTGAGAGTTGGTGGATGTCTGTTGGCTGGTTTCCCTCTCATCTCTTGGGATTTTTGTGATTTCTTCAATAATTTCCTCTTCAGGTAGAGGATCTAATCTTTTCCTTTTGGCCTCTGGCTACTTTGTTGATCCACTTGCAGGTGTGGTCTCTTTTTTGTCCCTTTTCTTGTTTCTTTCCTCATTGACAGGAGTCTGTAATGCTGGTACCTCTGGTGCCTCTATCTGTAGTGAAGGGGCTTGCCCTTGACCTTGTTCCTTTGATGTGGCTGACTGATCTGCCATTGTGTGCTGCTCTATATCCACCACCTCTTTACCCTTTGATATTCTAGCAGTTGGTGCAGTGCTTTCTTGGGCCGGTTGCTGCGAAGTTCCAGAAGTTGATGTGCCTTCTCTGGTTTGTTATGGCACTTTGAATGACATCTACCCAAAAGAATCTAGGTCAAGAGTCTTTTCAAGATTTTTCATATTTTGTTCCATTTTCTCTTCCTCGGTGAGCTATTCAATTAGTGTGCCTTCTACCCACTCATCCCGATTGGCAAATTGTTCTATTTCAGGAATCTTGCAATGTTCATAGGCTGACAGCCTATATTTTATTTTTCTTGCATTGATAAAGCCATTTGGGTCATAGGGTACCCACCAAAAGCTCCTCTTTAATCTGAATTTTAAACCCAATATCTGGTCGGCCTCTTGCCATCCTTCTTTTTTGTTCATGATGAAGGGGCCTAACTGGTCTCTCAATTTCAATTGAGCCTTTTTCTTGGCACTATGAAAATGAGTAAAATCTGAATTGATAAATTGCCTAAAATATTCCAAGGCAAACAGTCTCATTGGCACATATTTTGGCAACTTGTACGGGCACAACTCACAGCCATATATCCTGATCTCAATGTGATTCTGGTATAAGTACTAGTCACCTATTTTGTAGCTTTTGGAGAGCTGTAATATTTTCTAGGAGGAGGAGCCCTCATCAACAGAGAAGAGGTTGGATAGAAAAACATGTCAATAAACTCACAGTAAGAGTAAGGAGAGTTGTGGACTTCATGAAAGACTGAGGTCCAAAAAATCACATACCTCTTTTCTCCTTTAGAGTCCAATTTTCTGATGGGAAATTGGAAATTGTCTGGCTGATAATAGAGGAGCAGATGATAGATGTAGGATGAGTCACTTGAAGACTCCCTCCCTATCTAGATTCAAGAGATGGTCATGGATCTTGTTGGCAATGAATTTAGCATAGTTGTATTTGACAGCAGGGGGCTACCCTAGAGTGAATATGGATAATAAGACTAGTGTAGTTTCATCAATATATTCACTTATCTTGAACCCCAGAATATAAGATATCATATCAACAAGTAGTTTACCCACTTCATTGAACCATGCATAGTGAAAAGGATGTGGCTCTGTAGGCTGACAATTTGGTTTCATAAATACTGGGGCAATTCGAGCTATCTCTGAGCTGGGGAGTTTGGGACCTTCATCAAGCAAGAATTTCATGGTAAGAGGAAACAGAAGCTGAGTTGGTTTGAAGTTTAACATTTGATTTATGGAGTCAGGAGTTATATGAAATAGGGTAGTTCCAGATTTTGACTGCCCTTTGGGTTGGTTCATAGTTTTTACAGCAGAGGTGAATTATCTCAAGGAAAACATTGACAGAGGGGAGGTAGTACATGGGTAAATTTGATTCCCATATCCCTTAGAAATCATTTTTGCTTAGGTAACTGTTCCTGAGTTCACAAAATGCTTGGAGATGGTTTATGTCACCAACTAAGTCTTGGATTTGATAATCTCTATCAGCTAATGGCAACCATTCCAATTCCTTGGGAGGTTCATTGAGAGGGGCTATATTGAGGGCTACTGGAGCCTCCATTGTTCAACTGTTTATGATTTTAAAACTGTAATTCAGGTTTATGTGGGCAAAATAGTCAAAACCACAGCTCAGTGGACTTTTCTGCGGGAATTACACCGTGAGATTGGTTTGTATTTAGCTCAGTGGGCAAAATTTACATGGGGAAACAGAGTTTGCGGGATTCCTTGGAAAAATGGGCAACAACAGTAGGTAATAAGGCAGTTTTTGGGGTTTGTCAGAGGATTTGTAGGCCAGAACGAGCTTGAATTTAGCTCAGTGGACAGATTTTTGGTAAGAATTGGGCAAAACAGTGGTTACGGTGCGTATTTTTGAAGACAACACGGTGTTTTTCTTCAAATTTTGGGTTCTGCGAGCAATTTTACAGAGAAAAAGGAAAAACAGGGCTCAGGAGCGGAATTGATGTAAATCCATGTTTTAACGGTGAAATGTACGATTTGCAGGTGGCGAACCGAGCTAAAGGGCCAAGCTGCGGAGTAAATTTGCTGGGTGGCGGACTGGGTGGTCGAATCACTGCTCTCAGACACAAATCGGCATGCACAGGTCGCGTGGAGGAGACAAATGGAAATGGGTGAAAACAACGCTTTTACCTCTTTTCAACAAAAAATTTGACTTTGGTGGGCTTTGGCGCGTTTATGTTGGATGACGTCAACATGGCGTAAATTTTTGTCATGTAGCGGGGTCCAGAAGATGACGTGTCGGATGACGTGGCAAGTGACACGGAGGTGAGGTGGTGATGTAAGCAGGTGACATGGTGCTGACGTGGAGGTGACGTCATAGGATGACATCATCAGGGTTCATTGGGGGTGGTAAGCGGTATTCCCCCCACCGCCTTTGGGCCAGGGTGGTATTGAAGGGGGGGGGGCTCCGATCATGCCGGGAAGCTGACACCTATCCTCTGTACGGTGGAAATACTGCCCATCCCCTGGACGCTATCATTCGGTGATCGGAGGGGTTCCGATATCGCCGGCCGTTGGATTTGTGCGCGATGATCGGACGATTGGCGGTAAACGAAGTTGGCGAGCGGCTATGGCGCGGGTCCCACCAAAAATTTTAACGTTTTGTAATGTTCGCGGGGTATAAAACTTTGGTTAGCGGGGTTTATATGGCTTATGTCAGCGGCTTTGGTTATTTTTTTAACCAAATGTTAAACAAACCCCAATGGAGCGCGTGGAGGGTTGTTATTGGCCACGGGTGGACCAATAACTCCCGACAAAAAATTGAAATGTGGCTATATTTGCTAGGGGTTGGGATGTTTAGATTTTTTAGGGATTTGTTGTGTATTTTATAAAATAAGGGCAGGGAAAATTTATATAGGAACTATATAATAAAGTTAGAATGTTAATATGAAAGGTATGATGTTTTAAGCAAAGCACTAAATTTGAAAAGTGAAAACTTAGGCTATAGGGAGGGTCACAAGGAGAAAGATTTTACACAAGAAATGTGGCTTCTTGGCTCATGGAGAAAACATTATTTTGCTGAAACTTTCACCTGAGATGGAGTGGTCTAGGGACTTTGAGCGGATCTCAATATCCTGGGGGAATGTTAGTAAGTATTTTCTGTGAGGGGAATGAGGGGAAGTTAGACATGCAACATCTGATTTGTCATCGCACCTTGCCATGACATTCATGATATTCATAAAAGATGAATTATATTTGAGTAAAGAAATCACTCATGCCACTGCTTCTCCAACATCAAAACTACTTACCCATCCTATTATACCTAACATTTTTTCTTCATTTTCCTTGGGTGCATTTGAACTAGCAAACCCTGATTCTCTTCTTTTCTTTTAGCTGCCCTCCTATCTAAATCTACCCTTATCTCTTCCAAGGGCCCAGATTAAGCAGTTGGGCTCCTTTGCTTCTCTAGCTATCTACTCATCTGCCAAGCTTGAACTGTTTGGACAGACCTTTATTCTATATTCTAAGATAAGTAAATTGAAATATGAACTTGGCCAAGATTAAGCTGTTTGGCCATTCATGAACTATGATAAGAGTCAAGCAAATGTACATAGTGAAATTTCAACATATTGAACCTTTGCAGCATGGAAAGGATGAACATATTTGGCACTTCCCCAGTCAATCATGAAAAATGCAACCTAACAGTGGCTCCACTTGGGGATGGCTTTTCCTGGTGAAAAGTCAAGAATAGCAGGTCAGATAGCTTTATGTACACCTCCTGCTGCATTCTGTAATTTTCCTTTGTTGTAGCCAAACTGTACACAGTGCCTTGTAGAATATGCCCATCTCCTGATGATTTTATTTAGCTATTTGCATTTCTGTTTTGGATACTTTTTGTTCTCATATTTACAGTTCCCAAGTGTCCTTTTTTCAATTTCTGATGGACTAAAAGGTGACACAAAAAGGTGGGGTAGTTCTTTGACTTTTCCTCAAAATTTGTTGCATATTCCTTTCTATCTTATGCTGTAATAAATTGCAGAAAGTAAACACTCTTATGTACAAATTACAGTGCTGATATTTTCAACAAACTAGATCAAAATAGTACTTCAGCATTCGGCCATTTACTGGCCCATCATCTGCCTCTGTATTATCCAGCCTTTTCAAAAAGTAGGTGTTGTTTCCTTGTGCTGTCTGAATAGTATAAGGTCCCTTCCACAGGAAATCAAATTTTCTATGTTTTCCCCTATCTTCTCTTTTGGAATCCCACTTCAAAACTTTGTCTCCAATGTAGAAATCCTCTGCTTTGGTCCTTTTATCAAAGATCTTTTTAAGCTTTTCTTGTAAAACCTGAGCTATTTGATAGACCTCCTCTCTAGTTTGCTGCAAATGAATTGTTTGATTAGTCCTTCTCTGAATATCATTAGGTTTTGCCTGTATTTCTTGCAGCAACTTTATCACTGGGATTCCCAAAGAAGAAGGGAATACTGCCTCCATACCATAAACCAGCTCATAGGGACTTGTGCCAATGGATCTCTTAGTAGTCATTATGTCTGCCCATAATGCATTTACAAGCTTTTTATGCCAATTTTTCTTGTTCTCCTCCAAGACTTTCTTAATGATGTTGATCAAACTTTTGTTGGAGGATTTAGCTAGACCATTACCTTGAGGGTAATAGGCTGTAGAATGGCCCAAGGTAATGTGGTATTTATGGCAGAAATTGATCATTCTCTTGGATTTAAAAGCAGCAACATTGTCTGTTATAATCTTTTCGGTACAACCAAATCTAGATAGGATATTGGTCTCTAGGAATTGCATGATTACTGAGTCATTGGCTTGCCTACAAGGGATGGCCTCTATCCACTTGGTAAAGTAGTCTGTGGCAGTAAGGATCCATTTGTGTTGGCCAGAGGATGAAGGGTAGATTTCCCCAATGATGTCTAAACCCCATTGTTGAAATGGTCTTTCGGTGGAAATTGGTTTGAGAGGTAGAGGCAGCAACTTTTTCTTGCCTTCAAAGATTTGGCATCTGTGGCAAGAAGTTACATATTTCCTTACATCAACAAATAGGGTGGGCCAATAAAATCCAGCCCTTAGGATTTTATTAGTAGTTTATTTCCAATATAAATGTCCACCACAATCTCCTGCATGAAACTCTTTAAGTACTTTGTCAGTTTCTTCTTTGATTAGACAATTTAATAAAACACCTTCATGATTTTTCCAAAAGAGAGCATGATCTAAAACACAGAATTTAGAAGCTTGCATTTTCAAAAATCTTTTCTTAGTTCTGGATAATCCTAGAGGAGCTTGCAGGTTTAATAATACAAATCATATGTCAGCATACCAGAGTGATTGTAAAAAGGCTTGATTGATCTGTGGAGTCACCATCTCCTGCTCATTATCTAGTTGATTTATGTCATGGGATTGAAAGTTGGTTTCAGTCATAAGTTTGGCTAATCCTTGTCCTTTTATCAGCTTGGTTGGTTTGATGTCAATGTCATATTCTAGTATGGTAGCTATCCATTTTCCCCTTTTGCCTTCAATTCCCTCTTGGGTTAGGATGTCTTTAACAACAGTGTTGGGCACATAAGCAATCGCATGAGAGTATAATATGTAAACTCTAAAGTCCTTAATGGCTTTTATAGGTGCATATGCTTGTTTCTCCATGATTTGATATTTGAGTGGAGCATCTCTAAGTGCCTTGTTAAAAAAGGCTATGGATTTTTCACATCCCTAGTTATCTTTTTGAAGCAAAACAACAGTGATTGTATGTTCTGATGCAAATGAGAATATGATAAAAGTCTTTGTCAAAATTCAGGCTTGTAAGGGCTAGTGTTTGAGTCAAAGCTTTTTTTATTTCTTCAAAGGCTTGTTTAGCTTCTATTTTCCACTTCACCTTGGAATATTTTTCAGCATGTTATTCAGAAATGTTATCAGCTCGACTAGATTTGGTATGAATATTCTTAGAAAATTGATCTTCCCCAAAAAAGCTTGTAGTTCTTTGATGTTTCTAGGGTGAGGAACTTGCAAAATAGCTTGTATTCTGTCCGGATCAATTCTAATGCCTTATTTGGAGATGATATGGCCCAATAGTTTTCCTTCTTCTAGGCCAAACAATGATTTCTTTGGATTTAATGATATGCAATATTTCCTGCAAATTAGAAATACTTGTTTGAGGTGATCTAAGTGTTCTTGATCTGATTTGGAGAATGTTGTAAGGTCATCTAGGTAAATGACTAGAAAATCATGGATTTTTTTAGCAAAAGCTATATCCATGGCTCTTTGAAAAGTTGCTCCTGCATTCTTGAGTCCAAATGGCATTTTTACATATTTGAAGGTTCCCCAAGGGGTTGTGAAGGAAGTTTTGTCTTGATCATCAGGGTGCATTAGGATCTGATCGAAACCTGAGAATCCATCTAATAGTGAGATCCTTGAAGCACCCACTACCCTTTGTAGAATGTGATCCATTTTGGGTAAGGGGTAATTATCCTTTAAAGAGACTTTATTCAAACTTCTCAAATTGACACATAGCCTAGTCTCTCCTGTTTTCTTTCTAGTGGGCACCAAATTTGAAACCCATTCTGAGAATCTGATGGGTGCAATAATTCCATCTTCATACATCGTTTTAACTTCTTTCTCAATTAAAGGGAGGAGCACAGGGTTGACCCTCCTTAGTTTCTGTTTGAAAGGTTTTTGTTTTCCTTGAGAGGTATGGTGTGTTTGATCAAAGATGTATCATAAGACTTTAGGTCCTCATAACACCATGCAAAAACATCTTGAAATTCTTTGAACAGTTCAATATACTTCAGTTTTTGGTCAGGAGGCAAGGCTTTGGATAGTTTTATCATTTTGGGATTCTTTGCAGTTCCAATATTACAGTCCTCAATTTCTACATTTAATGGTTGTATTTTAGGTTTCCTGGAAATGTCAATTGAGTCAAAAATTTCCTCTAAAGGGGTCAGGCCTGTAGGTAACAAATTATCCTTCAAATCAATCACCTCACATTCTGCTCCAACAACATCATCACATTCTATTTCCTCAAGTTGTTGTAAATATGTTTTAGAAAACTTTGTAAGATGTAGAATTTGGTTTGTCTTTTTAACAGAAATATGTGTCTCAACTATGTCTATTTGATCATTTTCACTTACAGTGATTGTATCGATTTTTGTGCTCGAAAACTCTTCTTTGAGGGTCAGGAAATTATTGATTTGAATGTCACTGTCAAATACTTGCCAATTTTTGACATTATCAGTGTTGAAAATAATACTGAGAGGGGGGGGGGGGG
>APFE031591765.1:0-15508 GCA_000404065.3 Pinus taeda
ATATATATATATTTCACTATGAATTGTTTTTTATAAGAAAATGATGAAGATCATGGTGTTGTACTGGTACTTATTATAATATCTCGTTTATTTCCAAAAAGTCTTTGGGTGATATTATTTTAATTTCTACAAAAGATAAAGAAGAAAATATCATGTAACACTTATCTTAAGATATGCTTTGAATTGACAAATGTTGTTACATCAATCACCATGTGATTTTCAACTGCTACAAAAGTGTATGTCTACACCTAGAAAAGGTTTTCACTGCATTATATTATGATTATTATTATTATTTTGAAGGTGTAATAGCTGCCAAGCAAAGTTGATTTTCAGTTGTTACAATTATTGGAAAAATCAAATTTCTCCCAGCAAAGGGGGGCTTTCTCGTGTTCTCGTCATCTATAAATCCGAATTGGTGACAATGTTGACAAATGAATCCCTTGAGGTAGGCCTTTTATATAACCAAACACGTGCCTATTAGAAAGTAATGGTGTCCTCGCACTGTGAATGGTTACTGAATTTACAGTGCCATTGTTAAAGACCACATCTACCTCATAAGGACCTAGCCATCTGATGTACAACTTACACTTGAAGTATTTAAACATTGAGTCATATAAGAGAGCCCAATCTCCTTTCTGGAACTTCTTCTTCTTTATAAATCTGTCATGCCACTTAGCTCTCTTTTGCTGGATAACCTCTGTCTGTTGTATAGTACCCAACCGTTTCTCCTCCAATTCATTGCGCTGGTTCAATCGCTGCCTTCGTATTGTAGCCAAAATCCAAATTGTCCTGCAAGGTTGTCCTTAGTGTCTTGATTTCAAATTCAATGGAGAACAAAGGATTCTTTCCATACACAAGTTCATATGTTGAGAATCCAGTTAGTCCTGTATGCCCATAACACCTATGGAAGTCTGTCAGCCTAATTTATTCGATGATGACTGGCATAGTCTTAGTAAGGATCCCCTCAATGAACTCAACAGTTCTCTTAACCAGTTAAAGAAGGCAAGGAGAAAGAACAAGAATCTAAAATAACAACTAAAATGTACTGAAGCACGTATGTAAAACCCTAACGATGAGGAATTTACTTATCAAAAAGAAAAACTTGAGGAAGCAATTAACAGAAAATATAATTTATCCTTTCTACTAGAAGAAAAACAAGGGACATGTGATAAACTAGAAGAAGAGAGCAAGCATTAAAAACCAGAGTTGTTCAAGTTAAATAAGGAAACAATCTTAAAAAAATTCAAGGATGAAATTTTGTCCCTGAAAATCAAATTACAAGAAGTTAAAGGAAAGAAAGAAGTTCTTCAAGGGTTGATCCATGGATAAGAATATAACTATCTTGAGGAAGAAATGTATAAATGAAAAAATTGTAAAAGGAATAATAAATCTAGATGAGATATTAAACAGTCAAAGGTCTCAAGGAAACAAAAAATCCCTAGCATACTCTAGAGCATAAGAATCTTCTATGGTAAACATGAACTTCTGAGGAACCTTAGCACTATGAAAAGATGTACCAATAAATAATCAATCAAGACAAAAAGCTAGCAAGTTGAAGAGGAGCCCATCACTAGAATAATAATTCCATCTACCCCATTGAACCACAATAGCAGAGAATGAATCAATTAGGTAGACAACATAGGTACTGTTACCCTTGTTGGAAAATGGCCTAAAACTGAATCCAAATATGCTCTTTAAATTCCTTGAAAGACAATAAAATCATGCCAAGGATAAAAACCAGCGTAGGAGAAGAACCCTTAGCACGGCGGAAACGTTCTTTCGGGAGGCCAGAAATACATAAAAATAGTGAAAAACCAAGTAGCGGAGGCATAAATAGAGAAATGCACAGCTGGGCGATCAACGACCTAGATCTAATCGACAAATCACAATTGGCCAACACACACAAGGACTTAACATTGGGCGGAAGACACCCTTGATCAGTGATCTCCAATTGGCTAGTTGCAATCGGTGGAGGCAATTGGCATATTAAGGGCAGATCATGTGGAACTTGTGATGGCGATCAGTGATGCAACGTGGAATGACGATCAAGTGTGCATATTGATGGCCCACGTCATATCATAGGATCACTATCAGAGATTAACGAAGAGTGCTATCAATGGCGTGAGGCATGAGTGATATGCGATTGCAATTAGATTGCATCGCTATATCGTATCAGAGCAACACCATGGGGCAGGGAATTTACACATATATGTGTGTGACCCGATGAACTAGAACCGACGGTATTATACATGGTATTGCATAAAATTTGAAGTCCGAAGAAAGGCCATTTTTAATGCATTTACGTAGTTTTTCATTATTTAACGAAATACAAAGGGAATCTTGGATCACTGCCAATGTTATAAGACCTAGACCCGAAAGGGTTCGGGAATGAAAATATATAATATTTTCAGGTCCGCCAAAGCCATTTTTTAATATATATCCAATGTTTTAACATATTTCCAAATATAAAGGGGAGACTAAGAACGAGCCATCAACAACTTGCGATAGGGATAAGGATGGGCTCGATAGGGGAATAAATAGTATCTGAATACTTTTGAAGTCCAAAATAAAAAGAGATGGGTAGGATTTTACAGTGTGCAATGTTTTCTGTGTAAAACAAAAAATAGTCATTATAAATAATTAAAGGGATTATAGAGGCCCGAAGACTCATCCCATCACAAAACAAAGGCCAAAAAATAGTTTTCTGGAGACAGAGATTGAGAAGCGATCATGGGTCATCGACATCGTCGCTCATTTGAACCAACAAATGATCATGGAGCATCGCTTGCACAAGCGAGCTCCCAGATAGAACAATGAACTACCAAAATGTAGTTACTTTGCTGTCAGAAGAACAAACCTCCAAGCCCATGCATGCTTGGTTAGCGCATCAAGTTGTTAAAGACATAGAGGATAAATTAAGACACTCTCAACCTTTGAGAGCTCAGGAGCATTGTAAAAGGACTATAAATGGCTTAAAGTTAAATGTAAGAAAGGTTCAACTTCTGCAGACTGTTGATACTTTGTTCCTTGCATGTCTCATCTTCATTCTAGTAATACAAGCTTCTTTTGTTACTGCATGTTCAATTCCCATTTTCTCATTTGTCCTAAACTTGAACCTGGATAGTCTATTCATGATTTCTTCTATGTCTAATGCTAGATAATTGTCATCTTTTCTCTACATTGATAAATTGGATTTGAAATTGAATAGGTTATTCATGTTTTCTTGTGTGTGTAATGCCAGATAACTATCATCTTATCTTTGCATTGATATATTGGATTTGTAAGCTTCATTTACTTCGTGTAGCTAGCTATTCATATATGTTTATGTATGCATCTACCAGTACAGTAAGTATCCTACATCTATCCATTGAATTTATAAAATATTGAGCATTAGTGGTCTAAAGCCTTGTCAAGCTCACGGTGTTCATGCATGTCTAGAGTGAAAACAGAGTCGAAATGGTTACCTGCCTTGATCCAAACCTTCATCCATTCCAATAGTTCCGAGAACAATATGGAAGATTATATGTTACCAAGCATCTCCGAGCTGCAACCTAGGAGAGCTTCCTGGAGTGATAACATAATTGACACCATTGCCGAGGAGAGGAGACTAAGGCTCAGCTTCCCTGGGAGATGACACAAATCCAGCTTTGTTGATAGACAAAGGCTAGACAGTGTTTCGTTTGTAATCATCTATCTAGCGACTCTACTGAAGGACAAACCTCTTGGTGACTCCACTTCCTAGTTTTGGCTCAGTTTGAAAGGAGCATCAGGTTCAGGTATTTATAAACAATCTCCTATATCTCTTCAAGAAAATCCTGTAATAGAACAAATACATGTTGAGAGTATAACTTCTAATACTAGCAGTGAAGAAAAAATCTTAGAGATTCATAAAGCTCCTTATTCTTTAGGTTCTCCTTTTGTTGCAAGCCAAAATGAAACCTCACCTCCTATCCGTCATACCCCTTTAGTCCTATCAGTCACTCCTCCGCCCTCTTTCATTCTCACTTCCAGTACTCTTATATCCACCACAGATATGGCCTATCTGCAAGCACCTACCAAAATGGAAAGAATCATAGTTGTTAGGTATGGGCTTCTAGTACTGCCCACTCCTTTGAATTCCATGCCTACTAGAGAAAATTAGAAATATATGCCTAAGTTCACTGCGACTGAAGGTGTTACAACTGAGGAACATCTTGAGTCATTCTATAGCTATGCTGATAACCTGGACATTAGTGAAGATGATGCGTGGATGAGAGCCTTTGTCCAAAATCTAGATGGAGAGGCTAGAAAATAGTCTAGAGAACTGACCCTAAGGTCTATAATAGCTATTGAGGCTTTAGATGATGCATTCCTAAAGCATTGGGGGATAAGGATCTACTCTAGTACCACACCAAGTTTGGGAACTTAAAGAGGGAAAATGGTGAGTTGTTGTCTGATTTTAATAAGAGGTTTAACCACATGTACAACAAGATACCAGCTGAAGTAAAACCCACAACTACCTCTGCTAAACTCACATATGCTTGTGCTTTTGATTTGGACCTTTGTCTACTATTGAGGGAGAGGCGATCTTCCACATTAGATGATATGCAAGATGCGATCTTGGAAGTAGAATCAAACATCATGGCTGCAGAGAAGCTCAAGGGGAATTTTGATAGAAGTAGACAGAGGGGTGAGTCTTCATCATCTTTAGATCCCAACATTGATAAAATGACCAAGATAATAGAGTAATTAGCGTCCTTGGAAAGGAAGAGTTCTTGATACCTATGCTCCTAGAAATCCAAATCCATATAGAAGAGCTAATGAGCAGTTGCAGATTTTGCAAAGAAGCAAAGATGTCGATGAAGAGCAAAGGATGAAGATCGCTTTCCAAAATATAGTCATGGAAGAGGAGCAGTTTGATTAAGATGATGAGATCCATTGTATGGAAGACAGAGGCAGTGACCCCTTTTTGTCCTTAGCTACCAATGGAAAGTCATTATTCAATGACTAGATTAGCCAAGAGTGGGACAGTGAAGCTGTTCTACAAACTGAAGATCAGCACAAATATAATCTGAGGTCGAAGATGAGTAATGCCAAGGAAACTCCTGTTCAAAGAGCTCATGTCCCTGCACTACAATAAACTAATAAGCAAAAGAAACCAACAGTTGATCCCATCATCCTCAAAGCTCCAGCCCATGAGGTAAGAGTCCTTGACAAGTCTCCTTCTCCTTTCAGTTTTGAATTAGAAATCTAGAAGCTAAGAACACCTATACCTATGATTGAACTAGTGAAGAATGAGTTCTTCAAGAAATCTAGCATAGATCCATATTAACCTAATATTTATGAAGGGTAAGGAATCCAACTCTTGAGGTGCAAACATTTTCTCAAGCTTTACATTCCAAAAGAGATGCTTTGGTATATCCCAACTTAAGATGGATCTATGTTGATTATTTAGAAACAAATCAACATAAAATCATCTAGCAAGATATTTGTACATGAATATTGCTAACTGAAATTCTTTGATATTTTATGATTATGTGTATGAGCCTTAGTCATGTAATAATAAGTTAAATGGCTGAGAATTTCATTGTATTTTCTGTGGGAAGAAAATTATGTCTTATGTTTTGATAATTGACTTGAATTTTCTTCAATGGATGTTTTCTTTCACGTGTTGAAGTGAAGGTTCAATTCATGAGTAAATTTCCCAATATTGGGAGGCTTTTCTATTTTCTCTCTTTTCATGCAAATGGTCTGGATGACCTGGGTATGATGGAGACATATAATTCTATGTTAAAGGATCTTGCCTAAGAACTTTGTAGATCTACAAATTTACCATTAGGCATTATATTAGAAAACTTGAAAACTCTTGAGCGATAGCATCATAATGTGCTTCATAAACCCTTAACAGCTTAGGCTCTCACATAAGTCCAAACCTTAGTAAAACAACAATAGTTGAGCCATGCTTAACATCCATTGCAAATTAACCTATGTGGGTCCATACCACCAAATTATGAGACAAAAACACTGCGACCTCGACTAAGTGTATGTAACTGCACATATAGTGAAAATCAAATAGCTCGTCATTTTAAATCCAACAGTGCAAATGACGCTCAAATCCAAGCTCAAGTGCAGAAGTTAGAGAAAGTTAAAGTTTAGTTTTGAATTGGACACATGGCAAGAGTGGATGATGTGGCAAGGCCCTTCAACGAATGGGGAGGCGCCAAGTGGAATCCTACCATTGGCCCCCACATTTCACAAATCGAATGTAGTAGGTGGGTTGGCATTAAAAATCGTCCCCATAATAGCCAAGGTATGATGCGATAAGATAGGCGGGAAGACATTAAATAATCAGCCATGAGTAGGGAAGTATTGCATTGTGATGCGATTGATTGCAGATCACAATTGTGCTTCACAAAAGATAGGTGGAAAGGCATTCACTGATTTTCCTTGGAGTTGCAATGTGATGGATCATGTATCGCTATCACACTTGATAGAAGAATATAATTATGTCATATATGGATCACTAATACTTTATCAAATTATGATTTGCGAAAGGTTCCCCAAAGCGATATGTTTATCGGTTGGAGTTAGTACATCCGTCAGGCCTGCCACATCGCAATCGCACATTACTGATCATGTTCACAAACTATAAAGCCCACTGGTTTCCTCACCAATTGTGATCTGTGATGAAATAGTTAGATGACAAATTTTGGCCTATCACACGGCGAAATTTTGACTTAGTTAGCGCATTTTTGTGGCTAATTTGTAGGATCATGATGGAAATGGAGCAATTTGTGGAGCGAATAATGGGAAAACAAGAAGTCATAATTTCTTCATTTTTCCACTAAATTGGATACAAAAAGAGTCTAGATGGCCATTTTTGAACATTCTGGACTCACTGGAGCAGGTTTCAGAAGCAATTGAGCAATGTAAACATAAATGTTTACACTTTTGAGCATAATAGAGAGGCCCAAGCCATTCGAAGCTGGACCAAGGAGACATAGCCAAGGAGGGGTCAACTCCTTTATCATGTGCTTATTGTAATTTGGTTTTGATGATGTCTTGTACATGTTTATGATGCTATTCAATTTCTTATTTATGTTAAATTGCACATAAAATGAACATAAAAACTCTCCATTTCTCTTGAAAAAATTCATGAACCCTTAAGCATAATGAAAGCATTTTGTTTATTATGTGAGAAGGATCTTAGCACTACAATCTAATATTCTAAATCAAATCAATTTGGTCTCAGAGCGACTAGGTTTTCTTTTTGAAAGAAGGATTTAATTGTTTGCAAGTTTATGTAATGATTACAAGGTTAAAGTTCAAATGAGGTGAAGGAAATTTTGTTGGAAGACCTGAAGTTGGGTCAAGTGGAAGGAGAGAAAGGTTGCCACAATCTCCAACACCAATTCAACCTCGAGTTGCGGTTGACACTCCAGAGATCATGTCTCATGAAGGAGAAGCTAAAAACATGATAGAAGATGAGAAGGCCTTCAGAAAAGCTTTCTTTGATATTATAGATATGGCGAAGGTCCTCTGTGAAGAGAGGAATACTAGGTTGTAAGGGGAAAGTTCCAAAACTCCCAAAAGAGAAGGCTCTCCAGGAGTAGGTAGTGGAAAAGGAGGTAAGATAAATGGAGACAAATATCCACCCTCTCCACCATCTTCTTCATTTTCTTCTTAACAAGCATCTTCACCCTCTTCCACAAACACCACCCTTACTCATACTGATCATCATACTTCAAGAGGAATTGGTACATCCTTTTTTAAAACTTGATGTTAAATTCGAGTTGCCCATGTATAATGGTGAAGTGAGTACAAAGAAGCTTCATAATTGGATTCATGAGTTGGAGGTCTATCACAAGATTCGAAATCTTCAATAAGATGACATAAAGATTCAGTTAGCTTCCTTGAGATTGGGGGTTGCATCACTAGTATGGTGGGAATCAAAGACCCAAGAGGAGATTAAGAAAGATGGTAAGATCTATATTTCTTGGAATGATTTCATTTTTGCAATAAAAAGACAATTGTACCCTCTAGCTTATATGCATAAATCCATCATGAATTGGTATAACTTTAGAGAGCTTAAAGGTCAACACGTGCAAGATTACACCCAAGAATTCAGAAAAAGGTCTTTGAGGTTAGGTGTAGATTTTCAATCATAGGACACATTGTTGACGTACATAGGGGGTTTACACAATTACTTTAGGCATACTAGCTTAATTTATAATCCCAATAATCTAGATGATGCGTGTGTGCAAGCCACTCATATTGAGGAAAGAGGGAAAAACACCCCAAAAGAAGGTAGTAAAAATTCAGTTAAGAGTAAGGGAAAAGAAAAGGCATTCAATTGGAAGGAAAAGAAAAATGTGTTTATCAAAAAATAAGGAGAGAAAGTTACTTGCAAACATTGTTCCAAAGAGGCTTGCGATGAAGTTCTATGTTAGAAGGTTCATCCCGAAATGGGACCAAAGAAAAACAACAACAAGGGAAAAAAAAAGACAACTGCAACCACTCAATAGGATTTAGGATCCAATTTGGGTGATGAAACTAAAATCACAGCCATTGGGTTAAAAGAAAAATAATCCATTTCCAGAACTAGTTCTTCAAACTCACAAAATGAAACTCCAAATGAAAAGAGGAGAATAGAATTGTTTCACATAAGGGTGATCTCAAAACATAACATGATTGATAAGTTGTTTGATATGGGTCCTCTAGCAAATCTTATCTCTGAGAACATTCTCAAGATTTTAAATATGGAAATTGTTGCACATCATAAACTGTATCCCCTCGGATGGGTATGTGACAATGCACAATTGCAGGTTACAAGAAAGTGTAAACTGAAATTCGCCATCACTGCAAAATTCATAGATGAAGTGGAGCTTGACATTGTGTTGCTAGATATTTTTGGCATCATTTTGGGTAGCTCACACCTTTATGAAAGAAAAGTTGTCTTCCATAGAAATGAAAAAAATATCATTTATTCAAAAATGTAGTATAATATATTGTGAGAGCTCACAGCAAGAAAACAAATCTTTTGCTTGTTAATGAAAGGAAGATGAAAGGACTGGTAAATTTGAGCAATAATTTTATGCTTATATTGATCAAACCTAGGAATGATGTCGATATTGAATATTTTAAACGCTGTGATTTGAATTTTAAATCTGAATTGGTTGACCTAGTTAACCAATATGATGAATTTTTTAGGAACTAAAAGAATTGCCTCACAAGAGAGAAATCCAAGATGAGATATAGATTCAACAAGATTTTCCTCTTCCTAACATTGGAATGTACAGAATGTCAATGATGGAAAGCTTACAAACTAAGAAGAAAATTCAAGAGTTGTTGAATAAATGGATCATAAGACCATCTTCGTCATCGTGTGGTTCACCTATTGTATTGGTTACAAAGAAGGATGGAACATGGAACATGTGTGTGGATTTTCACGCATTGCAAAAAATTACGATGAAGAACCATTACCCACTGCCCAAAATAGATAATTTACTTAATCAATTGAAAGATGCAAAATAGTTTATTAAGTTGGACTTAAGAAGTGGCTACCATCAAATTATAATAGCCAAAGGATACATTTGGAAGGCAAAATTCAAAGCAAAACCGGGTTTGTTTGAATGGCTACTTATATCGTTTGGTTTATGTAATTCTTCCGCTATATTATGTATTGAGTTCATTTCTTGATGATTTTTTCATAGTATACTTATATGACATCTTAATTTTCATTAAATATTGTGATGATCATGTCGTGCGTGTAAGAAAAGTATTTGATGTCTTGGGAAAAGAACATTTTTATCTTAAGATGTCAAAATACAAGTTTGGAAAAACTCCTTTAGTTTACTTGCATCAGATTGTTGGAGGAGGTGAGTTGAAAATCAATCCCTCCAAGGTTAACATCATCGTGAATTGGCCAAGGCCCAAGACAGTTATAGAGGTAAGAAGTTTTCTCGAAGCAGCCCAATATTGGATGAAATTCATTGTTTTTTTTTGTTATAGCCGCTCCTTTGCATGCGTTAACAAGTGTGAAAAAGGATTTTCACTGGGTGGGAAAATAGAAAAACGCCTTTGATGTATTGAACAAAAATATCAATAAAACTCTAGCACTTACACTTCCAGACTTGAGATAGTTGTTTGAGATTCATATTGATGCTAGTGATTATGCTATTGGTACAATCCTCATTCAACATGGTAAGCCTATCTATTTTCATTTGGAAAATGTAATGGTGCAATGATTAATTTTCCTACATATGAAAATAATTATATGCGTTGGTGAAAATTGTGAAAAAATGGAAGCCCTACTTGATGGTTAAGGAAACCATCATTCCCACTAATAATCAACCATTGCAATACTTACAATCTCAATCAAAGTTGTAGAAATCACGACTCTTTTGATGGATTGGTTTTCTTCAACTATTTCACTTCGTAATCAGGTATAAGAAAGGTATCTAAAAAAAATTTGTTCATATGCTTTCTCGGCCTATTGTTAGTGCAACTACTTTACTCGAGCATAATTTTGTTTTACATGAAAGTTATATTGAGCAATATGCATTAGATAATGACTTTCAAGGTGTTTTTGCAAGCTTGAGTCAATGTAACCATGTAGAGGAATTAGATTATCATTTGCATGATAACTTGTTATACCATCTTATAAAGCGTTTTATTCCACGACAAGAAAGAGTTAACATCATAAGGGAGGCACATACTTCTGTTATTGTTGGTCATTTCGGTGTAAGTAATATGGTGGCACATCTACATAATTATTTTTATTGGCCTCGTATGCTTGAAAGCGTGTCTCGTTTTATTAAAGGATGTTCATTATGTGCAAACAGTAGGCTTAGTAATAGGAAGTTAGGATTGTACACACCACTTTCAGTTCCTTCATGACCATGGGAGAGTGTTTCTATGGATTTTGTAGGAAGTCTTCAATTGCCAAAAAGAGGTCATGATTACTGATATGTAGCTATGGATAGGATCATCACAATGTGTATTTTGATGCCATGTAAAAAGCAAGTTACAGCTTAACAAATTGCTCTGTTATTATTTCAAATTGCTTGGGTTAATTTTGGATTGCCTACCTCTTGGAATTATGATACAAGTATTTTCCTTGATGGAAACTCTACAGGTCAACTAAGTTTTGATAAGAGGCTATCAGGAATATTCAGAGGCCATAGGGTCGTGGTACAGACGGTTAGGAAGATGGAACTAAGCTCTATTGATCGGAATAAAGAAGTTGAAGTAAGAAGATGATGTAAGAATATTTTAAGAGATACATGCAAGTTTACTTAGTCCAGGCAACGTATACATGCAGGTACTCTGAACAGAAATAGCGTATAACGTACACACGCACTACCACAGAAGGAAAAGCACGTACATGTTGAAACCCATGGTTTTGTTTTATGGTATTTGGTCCAAGGTATCTTTGGACCATAATATTGACCCTAGGTATTTAATCCAAGGTATTCGGTCCATGGTATTTGATCCAAGGTATTGGTCCTAAAGGAATTCAGTCCATGGTATTGAGAAAGGCCAAAAAATATATAAGGAAGAGAGGATCCTAAGGCCAGATGTCGAGGTAAATAAGATTCTAAAGAATACTTCTACCTGAAGTATATTTTATGTTGCAGGGTTATGTTTCGGACTAGACCTGAAATATTTATGTGCACCTTCAGTTCAATATTGGACCAAGATCATGAGACCTGAAATGACTTACTCTTGAATGATCTGATATTGGTTGAGGCTAGATTTGATGTTTTGCATCTGTTTTATTCGTTATCTATCATGATCTCAGTTTGTCTAAAGTCTGGAATTGCAGCAAAGTTGTGAGTCAATATTTTCATATCTGTACGCAAGTTCATCTCGACAAAAGAGAATATACACGCTGGTTCTATTATTTCAAGTAGCCTATACAAAATAAAAGCTTGATGGTTAGAGATGATTGATCTATTAGATCAATATTACTACTTTATTGTTGCTGCTATTTTAATATTGTCTGTCAATGAAGTCTTCTTAGATCTGAATGTAAAACTGAATGCAAGGAGGTTGATATTTGATTGATTGTATAAGTGAGAAGAAGTATTTTATGTTGACTTCATGTGTAAAGTTCTGTAAGTTGACAATAGATGTTCAATACATTGTTGGTTGGTACAGTATGTGATTTAGAGATTTTATGATTCATAATATTTAGAGGTATATGCTAGTGGGGCTGAAGGTAGTGTATACACGTAGGTTTTCTTCATTGAAGTACCGTATATAGTCTAACACATGAACTTTTGAGGTTCAGTTGGTTTTGAATGTTGATACAGGTTTCTAGGTTCAGTATAGTGTTCTCATGATAGTGATCTAATTGTTTCAGATTAACTACATGTTGGTTGATGAAGTTTGAGTTTCTAAATTTTTGATGGGTTATTAATGAGTCAGTGTCTTCATACGTATTGATATGTGCTAGGAGCATCTAGTCTAAAAGTTCATGAAAAGTAGTCCCTAGTGGAAGAATGGAGTTTTCTGTAGGCAGACACCTATGTAGTAGTAAACATATTGGCTAGTACAAGAGCTACGGGGTTGTAGCTCCCTTCCACTAGAAGCTAGAAAATGAGAGAAGGTTATAACCTTCTATAGGTAGAAGCCTGCGTACTGGTATGAGTCTTCACGAGTACAAGATTGTAAATAGATTCTCTTATTATTAAAAGAAGATAGAGACAACAGCAGCAAGTGGTTTTCGCCCACATTGGGTTTCCACCTTAAATCTTGGTGTTCATGTGTGTTTCTTATGTGTAATGGTTTATTATGTTTATACTGCACATGGTTAATGTTTAATGATTGATGAAGTACTGATGCACTAATTAAATATCCACATATGATGAGCTAACTGAATCATAAGTTTACTACATAAACATTGGTTGCCTTAAAGACAGTTGTGTGTACACGCTAGTTCCCCTTTGTAAAGTAGCGTATATAAATATTATTATGAAAGACCAAAATTCTTGATCTCATAATAATGATTCACCCCACCTCTCAGTATTATTTCCAACACTACATCCATTTTTAATGATCGAGATTCTCGCTTTGTTGGGAAATTTTGGTCAATATTGTGGGGATTGATGGACACCAAACTGAGAAAGAGTACAACTTTTCATCTACAAACAGATGGTCAAACAGAAGTGGTAAACAGAAGAGTGATACATTTTCTTCATGGGTATTGTAGCCAGCATCCTAAGATGCGGGATGAACATTTTCAATATATTCAACATGCTTACAGCTGAGCCAAGCACTCTTCAACTCAAATTTCACCATTTGAAGCATGCATGGGATACCTGCCTAAATCTCCTTTGGATTTTAATTTTGGAAAAGATGTTTCTATTGAAGGTCATAGCGACATAGACAAAGAAATAAATTTCATTTAGCAAATCCAATTAGTGCACCAAAAGGTTCAAGAATAACATGAGAAAATCGAAGGCAAGTACAAAGCAAGGTGTGACAAGCACTATTAGGATATCAAGTTCCAAGCTGGTGATGAATTTTCGATTCACATTAATAAAGAGAGGCTCCAAAGAGAAGGTAAAAAACTAAAATGAATTAGATATGCTCCATTCAAAATTTTGGAAAAAATTGGTAACATTGCCTTCAGGTGGTATTTGCCTTTATATAGGTAAATTTATGTTGTTGTTAATGTTGAGAATTTAAGGTTGTATGAGCCTCATTTGATTGAAGATCAAGGAGAGAATACTCAAATTCCCTCTATTGAATAATTTTCTCTTGAATTCCCTGATGAGCTTCAACAAGACACTATACTTGACAGATGAACAAGGACATCCGGAAGGGTAAGGGTCGATTATCTTCGAGTGGGGCTCAAGCGTACAAATCCCTTGCTAGTCAATTGAAAGTGATATTTTGAGGGAACTGTACACTCCCTTGCTGGTCAATTGAAAGTGATCTTTTGAGATCCAGAAGAATTCAATTGGGGAGGAGTGATGAGATTCTCAAAATTAGGCTCTAAAATCAAAGTATCATCATATTGATAACTTAGCTTCAGATCGAAGATCTCATGAGTATGGATCTAGCGGTGTGAACGACACTCAAATCCGAGCTCATATGCAGAAGCTAGAGCAAGTCAAAGTTCAGGTTTGAATTGGACACATGGCAGGAGTGCATGATGTGGCAAGGCCTTTTAGCGAATGGGGAAGCACCAAGTGCCATACTGCCAGTGGCCCCCGTATTTCACAAATTGCATGTCACAAGTGAGGTGGCCTTAAAAATCGGCACCAGAACAACCAAGGTACAATGCAATAAGACATTCATGAAGGCATTAAGGAATTGGCCCTGAGTAGGGAAGGGTTGCGATGCAATGCAACTGAGCGCAGATCGCAATCACACTTTACAAAAGATAGGCTGAAAGACATTAAGGGATTGGTCGTAGAGTTGGGATGCGATGGATCACAAATCACAATCATACTTTGTAGAAAAAACGATGTCTCGCATATATGGACCGTTGATACTCTGCCGAATTGTGATTTGTGAAACGATCATGGACGAGATATGTTTATTAGTTATGGTTAATACTTTTTTCAGGTCTGTGACTTCACAATCACATATCACTAGTCGTTTTCATAGATTATAAAGCCCACTAGTTTCCTCATTGATTGCGATTTGCAATGGAACAATCAGCCAACAAATTATGCCCTGCCACGCGATGAAATTTTCTCTCAGTTAACACCTTTTTGCATATAATTTATAGGATCGTGCCAGAAATGGGGCAATTTGTGGAGTGAGTGATGGGAAAAGAAGGAGAAGTCATAACTTCTTCATATTTCCACAAAATTGGATGCAAAATTAGGTTAGATGGCCATTTTTGGACATTTTGGACTCATTGGAGCAAGATTCAAAAGCAATTAAGCATTGTAAACATATATATTTACATTTGTACCTGGACCAAGGAGACGTACCCCACGAGGGGTGAACTCCTTTATCATGTACTTGTTGTAATGTATTTTTTATGATGTTTTGTACATGTTTGTGATGTTATTCCATTTCGTATTTATGTTAAATTGCACATAAAATTAACATAAAAACTCTTCATTTCATTTGCAAAAATTAATAAATCCTTAAGCACGATGAAAGAATTTTATTTATAATCCGAGGAGGATCTTAGCACTGCAATATAATATTTTAAGTCAGATCAAAGATCCTTTCTCTTATCCTTAGCCTCTTATTCTAATCCATGATACTGGATGATTTTATCGAGAAGTGCGACACTTGGTTTGAAGATCTAGTTTATAGTCTGATCCGGATTTAAATAGGAACGCAATAAAATATAGAGATAACCATATACACAAAGATGCAGTGGAAATAATGCTTCATTTCATTAATGGAAAATACCGAAATATGCTTACAACCAGAATTGCAAATAAACCAGCTAGGGTGATGGTAGCTTATCTCTGAGAAGAGATGTGCAGCTACATGCCTCTGAACTATTCTGAACTGTGTTACAATGAGGCTCGAAGGCCTATTTATTGTTGAG
>APFE031591765.1:18358-32489 GCA_000404065.3 Pinus taeda
AGTTCAAGCCCTAACTCCTTATATCCCGACCTTGTTGGGGACATGCAAAGAAAAACAGAGAAAAAGCAGACCGCTCTAATACCACTGATCCGGATTTAAATAGGAACGCAATAAAATACAGAGATAACCATATACACAAAGATGAAGTAGAAATAATGCTTCATTTCATTAATGGAAAAAACCGAAATATGCTTACAACCAGAATTGCAAATAAACCAGCTAGGGCGATGGTAGCTTATCTCTGAGAAGAGATGTGTGGCTACATGCCTCTGAACTATTCTGAACTGTGTTAAAATGAGGCTCGAAGGCCTATTTATTGTTGAGAAACAATGGAAAACCCTTCACATTCCAAAACCTAACCGTAGAAGATGAAACGCTAAATTCTGGTCCCCGTTTTGGGTAAATTGGTACATCAATTTCCCGGGGTCGTAACTTTGGCATACGATCTCCGTTTGACACGTATGATAGCTCGGTAGAAAGATCTATCAGAGAAATACCACTTTGGGAAGGGCAGCGTCGGTCAATGGACGCACGTTGCACCCAGATTTCCGAAAAAACGTTGTTTAGGGCCTCAAAACGGCTCTGAAAGTTCAAGACCCGAAAAATGCTAAAAATAGTAAATTGTGCTACAATTACGGAAACTGAAAAACTGACAGATATAGTTGCGGGGGTCCAAATGGGATAGGTGGGTGGCCACCAACATCCACCTGGATCATAGTCATATGACCACAATGTGGGACTAAGAGCTAAAGCTCATATGCTTAACTACTGGGAATAAGTGAGAGAAATAAATGGTCGAGGTGAAACTTAGGATGATGTAAGAACAAATGTTACATCATGGAAGCTTGCGAATGGCCACGTTGGGTAGAGTTCAGGCTAATGTTGACTCAACTAGCATGGCAGAGTGGATGGGGTGGAGAAGGTCGAGGTTAGATGGAATACTTTTATTGGCCATTGGGAAGGCCCAAAATTCGTGTGGAGGATTTGAGGCAACGGAAAAGGACAAAATTTGGGCATCGCTTTGAAGAAACAAACTAGCACAGAAAATGATGACAATATGTCTTTCCTAAACTCCATCTGCTATAGGTAGCAGGGAGCTGTGTTTGTGACAGTGTGAGGATGACTCAATACCGGGTTGTTATGGATGTAGAAAGGATCCTTAGAGTTGACAAATGAAACCATTGACAAAGAGGATGTTTTTACACACTAGGACACGTTAGACTGGAAATTGTTCCACACTAATTTAAAGGTGTGGTGCGAGTTAAATGGTGCTAGATGATTTAATCTCAGGTTGTGGTGACATACATGTGAGTGAAATATGATGTAATATCAGGATGAAGTGGCTACACACGTGAGTGTGAGATGATGTAATCTCCCAATGTAGTGGCCTATACGTGAGCCCAATCGATTTCTTATTAATGAACACTACACAACGTTGTCGAAATCAAACCCATGAACGAGTCTAAAACTAATACACCCAATCCAAGAGGCGTTGAGAGGATGGTTATGACCAGTGCTTGGATTCCACATGGTGAAGTGGTGACATAGAACCTTTTGATTCATTAGAACTAAGACTGCCATAATTTTTGATCGAGAAGTCTAATTGAAGTAGAAGTTTATATCACTAGAATCATCTTGACAAGATAGACACAAAAATGATGTCTAGTTAAGGCTTTAAACTAGTTTAAAAGATCAAAATGTTTAGAGCCCATTTCCATAACAATACCGTAGATCTTATGTAAACATAGTAACCACCTTATTCTACCATGATGTGGTGGCATTTAAAACATAAATTAACATTTCTTAACCTTTAATATATAAATAATACAACTTCATTCACACATATATTACATAAACTATAGGATTTTTCTAAAAATTTATTTTATTCTTCACAATTTACTAAATTAGTCCAGACAGCCTTTGTTGATTCACCAGGGTGAATCAAACAAGCCTCTTTCAACATCTAAATTAAAATTAATAAAAAACAAATTACATCCTTGTGCTAAGAAAAGCTTAATTTATAAATAAAATTCTAAAAAAGTAAAGTCAACGAAAGAAAACTACTCTGTCAAGTCAATAATTAATCCACGGGATTAATGCTAAGCAACGCAGGCTGACGTCTGCAGGTTGGACATGAATTTTTACGACGAAACCATTGGAGAATGCACTTCGAATGAAAAAGATGTTTGCACGGCAGTTGTTTTGCAGGGTTTGCACACTCACTGGGCACATCACTCCGTCATCGTTTTCACTTTCTTCGTTGCTAATAATAATTGATGGCAATCCATCCACTGCTACACTAACATTATTCACTCTTTCCTCCTCAGAAAGGCTTCTAACAGTGATCGTTTCAGATCTGAAATCGAAGTTAGACGTATAGTCTTCTACATATTGTTTGATCTCAGACCATGAGAATCTGGAATTCCATATAATTTGAATTTCAGCTTGTTCGTTGCGAAAATCTTCTATGTCTCGAACAACAATAAGGTTGTGAGGAAATATAAATGTTCTGAGATAGTCCTCCATCTTCTGTTTCCACAAAACGATCAACATTGTCTCCACGCCATCGATCATCTAATCTATGTATATCAATATTTTCTGATAAACTCCCTATTTCGGCATTAACTCTCACAGTAGACACCAAATTCTCATCTTGAATTCTGCGAGTTTCATTTGTTGTTGTGGTTGTTGGGTTTTGAGAAATAATTCCTCCATTTACCTCACCGTCCACCATTCTCATAAGGAGGACTGTGTCCCTAATTCCATTGCTTTGTTCCATTGCTGCATTACTTTCTGTTCGATGGCTCTCCTCGCTAATACCTACTTCAAATTAATGTTGAGTTACTCTCTGTTCGATGGATGATATTGATTTTGGATCCCCTTAATGAACTCACCAGTGCTCTTAACCAGTTAAAAAAGGCAAGGAGAAAGAACAACAATCTAAAATAACAACTAAAATGTACTGAAGCACGTATGTAAAACCCTAATGATGAGGATTTTACGTATCAAAAAGAAAAACTTGAAGAAGCCATTAAGAGAAAATATAATTCATCCTTTCTACTAGAAGAAAAACAAGGAACATGTGATAAACTAGAAGAAGAGAGCAAGCATTAAAAACAAGATTTGTTCAAGTTAAATAAGGAAACAATCTTAAAAAAATTCAAGGATGAGATTTTGTTTGTGAAAATCAAATTAGAGGAAGCTAAAGGAAAGAAAGAAGTTCTTCAAGATTTGATCCATGGATAAGAATAGAACTATCCTGAGGAAGAAGTGTATAAATGAAAAAATTGTAAAAGGAATAATAAATCTAGATGAGATATTAAATAGTCAAAGGTCTCCAGGAAACAAAAAATCCCTAACATACTCTAGAGCATAAGAATCTTCTATGGGAAACATGAACTTCAGGTTCATAGGATTTCAGGAACCTTAGCACTATGAAAAGATGTACTAATAAATAATCAATCAAGGCAAAAAGCTAGCAAGCTGAAGAGGAGCCCATCACTGGAATAATAATTCCATCTACCCCATTGAACCACACTAGCAGAGAATGAATCAATTAGCCAGACAACATAGGTGATGTTAGCCTTGTTGGGAAATGGCCTAAAAATGAATCCAAATATGCTCTTTAAAGTGCTTGAAAGACAATAAAATCATGCCAAGGATAAAAGCCAGCGTAGGAGAAGAACCCTTAGCATGGCGGAAATGTACTCTCGGGAAGCCATAAATACATAAAAACAGTGAAAAAACAAGGTAGCAGAGGCATAAATAGGGAAATGAACAGCGGCCGTCCGATCTGGCTGATCAACGACCTAGATCTAATCAGCCAATCACAATTGGCCAACACACACAAGGACTTAAGGTTGGGCGGAAGACACCATTCATCAGTGATCTCCAATCGACTAGTTGCAATCGGTGCAGGCAATCAGCAGATTAAGGGCAGATCATGTGGAACTTATGATGGCGATCACTGATGCAACGTGGACTAACAATCAAGCGTGCAGATTGATGTCCCACGTCATATCATAGGAGCACTATCAGAGATTAACGAAGAGCGCTATCAATGGGCTGAGGCATGAGTGATATGCGATTGCGATCAGATTGCTTCGCTATATCGCATCGAAGCAACACCATGGGGCAGGGAATTTACACATATATGTGTGCGACCTGATGAATTGGAACCGACGGTATTATACATGGTATTGCATAAAATTTGAAGTCTGAAGAAAGGCCATTTTTAATGCGTTTACGTAGTTTTTCATTATTTAACACAATACAAAGGGAACCTTGGAGCAGTGCCAATGCTATAAGACCTAGACCCAAAAGGGTTCGGGAATGAAAATATATAATATTTTCAAGTCTGCCAAAGCCATTTTTTAATATATTTCCAATGTTTTAACATATTTCCAAATACAAATGGAAGACTAAGAATGGGGAATAAATAGTATCTGAAGACTTTTCAAGTCCAAAATAAAAAGAGATGGGTAGGATTTTACAGTGTGCAATGTTTTCTGTGTAAAACAAAACAATATTCATTATAAATAATTAAAGGGATTACAGAGGCCCGAAGACCCATTCCATCACAAAACAAAGGCTAGAAAACAGCTGTCGGGAGACAGAGATTGAGAAGCGATCATGGGGCATCGACAGCGTAGCTCATTCGAACCAACAAATGATCATGGAGCATCACTTGCACAAGCGAACTCCCAAATCACACAACGAACTACCAGAATGTAATTATTTTGCTGCCAGAAGAACAAACCTCCAAGCCCATGCATGCTTGGTTAGGGCATCAAGTTGTTAAAGACAAAGAGGATAAACTAAGAGACTCTCAGCCTTTGAGAGCTTAGGAGCATTGTAAAAGTACTATAAATGGCTTAAAGTTAAATGTAACAAAGGTTCAACTTTTGGAGAATGTTGATACTTTGTTCCTTGCAACGTCTCATCTTTATTCTAGTAATACAAGCTTCTTTTTTTATTGCATATTCAATTCCCATTTTCTCATATGTCTTAAACTTGCACCTAGATAGTCTATTCATGATTTCTTCTATGTCTAATGCTAGATAACTGTCATCTTTTCTCTGCATTGATAAATTGGATTTGAAATTGAATAGGTTATTCATGTTTTCTTGTGTGTGTAATGCCAGATAACTATCATCTTATCTCTGCATTGATAAATTGCATTTTCAAGCTTCATTTACTTCCTGTAGCTAGCTATTCATATATGTTTATGTATGCATCTACGAGTACAGTAAGTATTCTACATCTATCCATTGAATTTATAAACTATTTAGCATTAGTGGTCTAAAGCCTTGTCATTATGAGGGTGTTCATGCATCTCTAGAGTGAAAACAGAGTCGAAATGGTTACCTGGCTTGATCCAGACCTTCATCCATTCCAATAGTTCCGAGAACAATATGGAAGATTATATGTTACCAAGCATCTATGAGCTGCAACCTAGGAGAGCTTCCTGGAGTGATAACATAATTGGGACCATTGCCGAGGAGAGGAGACTAAGGCTCAGCTTCCCTGGGAGATGACACAGATCCAACTTTGATGATAGACAAAGCCTAGATAGTTTTTCGGTTGTAATCATCTATCTGGCGACTCTACTGAAGGATGAACCTCTTGGTGACTCCTCTTCATAGTTCTAGCTCAGTTTGTGAGGTGTACTCGAAGAAATCCTCATAAGCCACAAGCTGACCCAGTATATGATCCTGAAGAAATCATCAAAGAGAGAAAGGTGTTGCAGAAAGGAGCATCAGGTTCAGGTATTTATAAACAATCTCCTATAACTCTTCAAGGAAATCCTATAATAGAACAAATACATGTTGAGAGTATAGCTTCTAATACTAGCATCGAAGAAACAATATTAGAGATTCATAAAGCTCCTTAATATTTAGGTTCTCCTTTTGTTGCAAGCCAAAAGGAAACCTCACCTTCTATCCATCATACCCCTTTAGTCCTATCAGTCACTCCTCCACCCTCTTTCATTCAGACTTCCAGTACTATTATAGCCACCACAGCTATGGTCGATCTGCAAGCACCTACCAAAATGGAAAGAATCATAGTTGTTAGGTATGGGCCTCTAGTACTTCCCACTCATTTGAATGCCATGCCTACTAGAGAATATTAGAAATATAGGCCTAAGTTCACTGGGACTGAAGGTGTTACAGCTGAGGAACATCTTGAGTCATTCTATAGCTATGCCGATAACCTGGACATTAGTGAGGATGATGCATGGATGAGAGTCTTTGTCCAAAGTCTAGATGGAGAGGCTAGAAAATAGTTCAAAGAACTGACCCTAAGGTCTATAGCAGATATTGAGACTTTAGATGATTCATTCCTAATGCATTGGGGGATAAGGATCTACTCTAGTACCACACAAAGTTTGGGAACTTAAAGAGGGAAAATGGTGAGTTGTTGTCTGATTTTAATAAGAGATTTAACCACATGTACAACAAGATACCAGTTGAAGTAAAACCCACCACTACCTCTGCTAAACTCACCTATGCATGTTCTTTTGATTTGGACATCTGTCTACTATTGAGGGAGAGGCGATCTGCCACATTGGACGATATGCAGGATGCAACCTTGGAAGTAGAATCAAACATCATGGTTGCAGAGAAGCTCAAGGGGAATATTGATAGAAGTAGACAGAGGGGTGAGCCTTCATCATCTTTAGATCCCAAGATTGATAAAATGACCAAGATAATAGAGTAATTAACACCCTTTGAAAAGAAGAGTTCTTGATACCTGTGCTCCTAGAAATCCAAATCCATATAGAAGAGCTAATGGGTAGTTGCAGATTTTGGAAAGAAGCAAAGATGTCGATGAAGACCAAAGGATGAAGACCCCTTTCCAAAATATAGTCATGGAAGAGGAGCAGTTTGATTAAGATGATGAGATCCATTGTATGGAAGACAGAGGCAGTGACCCCTTTTTGACCTTAGCTACATATGAAAAGTCATTATTAAATGAGTAGATTAGCCAAGAGTGGGACAGTGAAACTGTTCTACAAACTGAAGATCAACACAAATATAATTTGAGGTCGAAGATGAGTAATGCCAAGGGAACTCTTGTTCAAAGAGCTCATGTCCCTGCAGTACAACAAACTAATAAGCAAAATCAACCAGCAGTTGATCCCATCATCCTCAAATCTCTAGCCCATGAGGTAAGAGTCCCTGACAAGTCTCCTTCTCTTTTCAGTTTTGAATCAGAAATCTAGAAGCTAAGAACACCTATACCTTTGATTGAACTAGTGAAGAATGAGTTCTTCAAGAAATCTATCCTCGAGGCCCTTGAGCCTAAAGCCATCCAAGCCTGCACCAACTATGTAAATCTACAAAATGACAAACCAGCTGTTATTCTCAGCCCAATGATCGAAAATTGTGAAGACAAAATCCCCATCATTCTATCTCTCACTGACTATTCATGACAAAATCCTTCACAATTTCCTTTTAGACACTCAAGCCAGCCATAACATAATGCCCAAGGCTGTCATGGATAAATTGGATCTTGACATTACCAAGCCTTATCACAAACTCTTTTCTTTTGACTCTAGAAAAATGAAATGTTTGCGATTAATTAAGGACCTAGCCATCACTTTGTCTCAACTTCCCATGAAGAGCATGATGATGGATATTGTGGTTGCATATGTACCCCCCAAGTTTGGCATGTTTCTTTCCAGAGGCTGGATCAAGAGATTAGGTGGAATATTGCAAAATGATTTGTCCTATGCTACTATCCCAGTTTTTGGAGGTGAAAATAAGAGATTGTATAGAAAGGATCGGTTGGATTATATTATCAGCAATGAAAGGAATCCCACTAATCATTCCATCTATGGTGTCGACACTGATTTTGGAGCTTGTTTTCTTTAGATTGAATAAAATCAGAAGGCCCACAAATTTGCGACATGTTCTTTGATGGAGATTGCTCTGAAGGAGCTGTAGGGGCAGGTGTAGTCCTTGCGTTCCCAACACAGGAAAGCATTCATTTATCTTTTAAATTAACTTTTCAGGTCACAAATAACATAGTAGAGTACAAAGCCTTGATGTTGGGCTAAACACTACTAAAGAAATGGCATCAAAGGCCTAGAAGTGTTTCAAGATAGAGACCTCATCATTCAGTAGGTCAACAAAAATTTCCAAGCAAAGCATCCAAGGCTGAAAGCATATATAGATGAGGTAAAATATAGACCATCTGTACCTGACAATGTCAAATACTAGAAAGTTTTGAAGAGGATGATGAAATTAATAGGCTTTTACAAGTCTTTGATGAATTTGCTGAAATGCACATTGACAAAGAAAACAAAACCTTTTGATAGAAAGGCAAAAATTGGCAGTTTTCAGGTTGGTGACTGGGTTCTCAAAAGGGATGTATTAAAGGAAAAGAAGGGAAACCATGGTAAGTTTGACGCCTAATGGACAGGTCCATTTTTCATCACTCAAATTCAGCAGAACAATACCTTTATTCTGCATAGTCTGGAAGGAGGAGATGTTTTTGGTAGCGTAGTCAATTGGCGGTTCTTGAAACTTTATTTTATTTAGGGCTTTAAATCCTTGGTATTGTAAATATGTTTTTTCCAGTTTTTATTTTCATTGCAAAGACTCCGTGCCTAATGAAACACTAGGAGGAAGATTTAATTTTGTTTTATAGGAAAGAAACTATTCTGCAGTTCTTGAAACCTCACAAAGAGGCTTTCATCCCCAAAAGGAGCTAGCGTTATCCTTGTTGGTAAATGGCCCAAAAATGAATCCAAATATTCTCTTTAAAGCCTTCGAAATCTAGTAAATTCATGCCAAGGATAAAAACTAGCAGAGGAGAAGAACCCTTAGCATGGCGGAAATGCACTATCGGGAGGCCAGAAACAGATAAAAATAGTGAAAAAAACCAAGTAGTAGAGGCATAAATAGATAAATCCATAGCAGCCATCAAATCTGGCCGATCAATGGCCCAGATCTAGTCGGTGAATCACAATCGGCCAACACAGAGGAGGAGTTAAGGTTGGGTGGAAGACACCCCCGATCAGCAATCTCCTATCGTCGAGTCACAATTAGCAGAGGCAATTGGTTGATTAAGTGTAGACCGTGTGGAACTTACGACGACGATTAGCGATGCAACGTGCACCGTCGATCAAGCACGCATATCAACAACCCACATCGCATCACGCGATTGGTATCAAAGATTAACTTAGAGTGTTATCAATGGACCGAGGCATGAGAGATATGCGATTACGATCAGATCACATCGCTATATGGCATCGGAGCAATACCATGGGGCACGACCTTTACACATATATGTGTGCGACCTGATGAACTGGACCCGACAGTATTGTACATGGTATTGCATAAAATTTTAAGTCTGTAGAAAGGCCATTTTTAATGCATTTTCACAGTTTTTCATTATTTAATGAAATACAAAGGGAACCTTGGAGCAATGCCGATGCAATAAGACCCGGACCCAAAAGGGTTCGGGAATCAAAATTTATAATATTTTCCGGTCCGCCAAATCCATTTTCTAATATATTTCCAGTGTTTTAACATATTTCCAAATACAAAGGGAAGACAAGGAACGAGCCATCAACGACTTGCAATATCGACAAGGATGGGCCCGATAGGGGAATAGATAATATTTGAGGACTTTTGAAGTCTGAAATAAACAAAGATGGGTGATATTTTACACTGTGTAGCGTTTTCTTTGTAAAATAGAAAACAATCATTATAAACATTTAAAAGGATTACAGAGGCCCAAAGACCCATTCCATCACAAAAAGGAGGTCGGGAAATAGTTTCTGAGAGACAGAGACCAAGAAGTGATCATGGGGCATTGACAACGTAGCTCATCCAAACCATCAAACAATCATGGAGCATTACTTGCACAACCGAGCTTCCAAACAGCACAACAAACTATCAGAATGCAGTTACTCTGCTGTCAGAAGAAGAAACCTTCGAGCCCATGCATGCTTGGTCAGGGCATAAAGTTGTTAAAGAGAGGGAGGATAGATTAAGACATTCCGAGCCTTTGAGAGTGAGGAGCATTGTAAAAGGCCTATAAATGGTTAAAAGTTAAATGTAAGAAAGGTTCAACTTTTAGAGACTATTGATACTATGCTCCTTGCAGCGTTTCATCTTCATTCTAGTAATAAAATCTTATTTTATTGTTATATGTTCAATTCCCATTTTCTCCTATGTTCTATGCTTTCACTTGGATAGTCTATTCATGATTTCTTCTGTGTGTAATTCCAGATAACTGTCATCTTATCTCTGCATTGATAAATTGGATTTGCAATTCAATAGGTTATTCATGTTTTCTTCTCTATCTAATGCCGGATAACTGTGATATTATCTCTGCGTTGATAAACTAGATTTGCAAGCTTCATTTACTTCCTATAGCTAGCGATTCATATATGTTTATGTATGCATCTACCAGTACAGTCAGTATTCTCCATCTATCCATTGAATTTATAAACTATTGAGCATTAGTGGTCTAAATCCTTGTCAAGCTGAGGGTGTTCATGCATGTCTGGAGTCAAAACATAGTTGAAATGGTTATCTGTCTTGATCCAAACCTTCATCCATGCCAATAGCTCTAAGAACAATATTGAATATCATATGTTACCAAGCATCTCCGAGCTGCAACCTAGGAGAGCTTCCTGGAGTGATAACAGGCACCTTCATGCACAAACTCATGAAATTTCCAACATCAAGTACACTCATTTATTGTATGGTCATTTTTATAAATGTAAGATATTTCAACCTAAGGATGTTGATTGTAGAAGGATCAAAGTTGAAAGAGATGAAAATTTCATATGCAATAAGTATTATAATTTTATATCTCAAAACTCTCGCTCATAAATTGAAATGCATTTTCTCCCCTAATGAGTGATTTTGAATGTTTCAAATGTAGTAATTTCGAGCACAAGGAAAGTGAGTGTTGAAGGATGTTTGAGTACCCATATAAGTCTCAAAACGCTTGTTAGCAATTTTTTTGAAAAGATAAGGAGAATTCGAAGAAAAAATATGGAAAGAGCATGGAATGTGGACTTTCTCTATCAACAGATAATCAAGAAACTTATGGTGTGTGGATACTGGTTTCTCCAAGCATATGAAGAACAAGGAGATCAAAAAGGGTAAGGATTGATTATATTCAAGTGGGGCTCAAGGGTACAAATTCTTCAACAGATAAGTGGATAGAGGGTGGAAAGGTGAGGGAACTGTACCCTCACCTGCTAGTTAATTGAAAGTGATCTTTTGGGATCCAAAAGAATTCCAATGGGGAGGAGTGATGAGGTTCTCAGAATTAGGATAAGAGATTAAAGTATCAAAATATTGATAAAATTAGCTTCAATTTGAAGAGCTCGTCATTCTGAATCCAATGGTGTGAACAAAACTGAAATCTGGGCTCATATGTAGAAGTTAGAGCAAGTCAAAGTTTAGGTTTGACTTGGACACAAGGGAGGAGTGGATGATGTGGCAAGGCTATTTAGCGAATGGGGAAGAGGTAAGTGCCATACAGCCATTGGCCCCTGTATTTTGTAAATCCCATGTCATAGACGGGTTAACATTAAAAATCAGCACCATAAAAACCAAGATACGATGCAATAAGATAGGTGGGAAGGGATTAAAGAATCAGCCCCAAGTAGGGAAGGGTTGTGATGTGATGTGATGAATTGAAGATTGAAATCGCACTTCACAAAAGATAGGAAAAAATGCATTAAGGGATCTATTACACATTATTTTGTCACTGACCCCGCATCCCCTGATCCTGGATAGAGTCAATCCCTGAATGACATTTTCTTTTTGTCATATACCAAAATATATGTCCAAATCTTGCATATTACTCAAGAAGATTGTCTAAGCTCATTAATCTTGAAGTTGACCCCTTTTTACCCATCTTTCAAAATTGTCATAGGTCATTAGTATCCTGCCTACAATGATAGCCCAGAATGAACTAATGCCCCACAATGCTATCTTTGAGTCTCAGTGTTTTAGCTATGACGACCAAAATATGGTGAATTAGTTCAAATATAATGTCTCTAAGTGGTTTTGGAGATAGTTGTTAGGTCAAATAAGTTCACCTCTCCTCAGTTGAGATGGTGGTTCCACCTTTTGAGTAACCTCCCATGAAGATAAGCTTCCTCTCCCCTCATTTATTGACTCTCCTCCTCTTATAAAAGCATCCTCCATGACTATGATCAGCTAGTTCTTAGTTAGCTAGTTCTTGGTTAGCTGGATTGATAGCTTACAGTTTGGAGTGCTGATTTCCGAGCAATAGCTTGTGAGGTATGAGAATAGCCTTTCATGTTGTGGATTGATATTGTGAAATGGTTTTGTAAGAAGGAAGCCTTGTTGTCATTGCCTTAGTTTCATACTTGTGCTTTTGGGTGAGAGAGAGTCATCAACCTTTCTGGGAGACCTTTGAGAGTGAATGCTTATGGAAACATACTGATCGGACCCTTCAAGGAAGCTTGCAACGAAAAGATGTGGTTGTAAGATTTATTGTTGTTTATATTAAGACAATCAATGGTTATTTCCTATATCATGTATGAAATGTATCTTAATAGCTTATGGCTCCTTGAATCTATAAGTAGATAGTTCGTTGTTGTGATCTATTATGTGTTTTTTTGTTTTCATATGTTGTTTCAAGTGATTCATTCATTAAGGAGAAGAAAGAAATAAATGAAGCAACGTGACGAAGACTTCATCGAATATTGGTGTAAGGTAGGCCTCTTCAACCATAACTATTTAAGGAATTACCTATTGCTTTTGTCTTGTTGTGACTAGACCAACTCTAGGGCTAGAGGGGTTGTCTCTGTCAATAGAAAGAACTTACCTGTATCACAAGTTGGCGACTCCACTGGGGAGTCCTTTTATGTGTTGTCTCTTGAGTTTTCTCTTGTTTTTTTCGATTGAATTAAATAATGTCTCTTTGTTTTGGGACTGAACCATTAGTGATTTGGATAACTTGAGTAGATGTGGTAATCCACCTCACTGTCTGAGTGATAAGCCTGGTGTCTTTCCGTCAGTTTTGCCTTATTTTCCCTTTTTATTGAGATCATCGATGTTTAATTACTAACCGCTGTGACAAATCACTCCTATTCTCTTTACCCTCTTTGTATGTCATGGATATCCTGTCATACAACTGTGATGGTTCCTGAAATCGTACCGTCACTGAGAATAGGTGTACCCTTGCGATGACATCACTTAGTTGCCTGTTTTGTGCTTGCGATGATTAGCGATCGTCTCATTTTGTCCGTGTTGCATATGCGATGATTCCTATAGGGTTAGATTTTATAGCGCTGCCTCCTGAAAGACTATTGTAGCTTGTCCTCTGCTGCTTCCTTCACCTTGTAAAGCTTGTTTTGATTGTGTTTACTGAGGCATGTCCTTCTTGGTTCCATTTGTATGAAATTTGGCTCTTTGGACTATGTGACCTAGGTCTTTTATGGGTCCATCATGAATTCACTGGCTTTGGGTTACTTGTCCTTTCAAGTTTATGAACTATATCCACAAAAGTATTATTCATTTGTTTGAAGATGTTTTCTTGGTAGTTGCCCATATTCTTGGTAGATCCGTAGTGATTGGTCATCAAACTAGCTTGTTGTGTTGATTTGATTTCTATTCATTATTGAAGCATAGATTACATTTGCATTTTGATCAGTTAGGCTGTGCATTAGCTTGTTTTTTATTTATTCAAAAAATAAATAAAAATTTGCACTCATATAGTATATGAAAATGAAAGCATGTTTACATTAGTAGATTCTTTATGATTAGGAATTGAAAAGTGAAATTTAAATCTTTCATTTTTGGTCATAGTAGTTGTGAGATAAGTAGAAATTGATGCATTGTGTTTCCTATTGATTGGATTACTTGCTTGCACTGTTGTTCTTGCATTTGCTTGTTACTGTCTTCGTTCACTTGGAAATGAACTCCTTACCGTCATTTAGGTAGTCATTCATCAAAAGGAATGGTTTTTTCTCATCTAGTTGCGTTCTAGGAGTATTAAAGATACATTCAATAAGCCTTTGAAATCAAGACTTAATTCAAGATTAACTATTAAAATCTATTGAGTGAACTTAAAAATGCATTGGAACCTAACACTCACATATCTAGAGGTATAGTCTAGTGACGTG
>APFE031591766.1:0-26745 GCA_000404065.3 Pinus taeda
AGGGGGCAACCTCTACATTACATAAATGAACAATTCTTGGATGATACAAATGAAAAGACCTCCTTTCTATATATAGGAGTCTAAGGGGTCATAACATAACCAGAGCCGACATAACAATAATAATGTAAGGGCACAATAATAATAATAGTGGGCTTCTATGGGGCACAATAGTAACAATATGGGCACTACATGGGTACATCAATATAATAAGTGGTTTGTACTAATAACAATAAGGGGTGACACTAGTAGTATAGGGGCCTAACAGAAAAGGATTTATCTGATGATATATTCCAACAGAAAAACACACTGGAAGAAATTCTGCACACAGCCCAGTTGCAACTATCTCCAGAAGAATTCTAAAGTTTCAAAATATACAGGAAAAGAAGGTTAGCTAGTATTCCTTTAGAGAAACTACGCCTAAAACCCTCAAGAGAACCAACTCCAAGTGTTAGCCTTAGTGGGAGTTCAAGTACTAACAGATCTAAGTCCAAGTCTAAAAAACAAATGTCTGAACATTCTAAAAGATCTGGAAATGAACTGGATAAGAGCAAAGGGTTAGTAAAGGATACTGCCCAGTCAATGGAACTTCTACATCAGCAGGTTATTGCCTCCCCGCAAAAATATCCTCCCCCTCTCGTCATCCAAGCACCGCCAGTCATAACTGAATTGGATAAAGAATGGGAAACCTTCAACGACTTGATCAATCTTGAAGGAAAAGCCATGAAGACAACTATCAACAATGCACAGGTAGTAAAAGAAGTAGTCACAAGAACAGTCAGGGAAGTCTCAGATATGGAGCACATTCCTATTGCCCCATCCTCTGAGCTTGTACTGAAAATAGAAGAGATCCCTCCTCTAGATATATTTTATAGCCCACAGCACAAAGTAGTAGTAAGAAGACAGAGGAAGAAAAGGAAATTGGAAAACACGCTTTCTCAAGACACAGAACAGTTAGACATCCTGTGGAAAGATCCCACTAGCAATCCTACTAAAAATCTCACCAAGCTATCTCAGATCGCAGGATCATACGCCTCTACGACTATTAACAAAGCATTTGAGGTACAACAGTTGCTAAAGGAAAGGGAAGACCAAATAATAGCACTGAAACAACAATTGCAACAAGCCCACGCCAATAATGAAGCACAGAAACAGCTTGAGAAGTTGCAGCAGGACTTCCAGCAAATGCAGATAGGATATCAGAAAAGTTTGGATGAGAAAGGAAAGTAGTTACAGGATTTACGAGAGATGCACAAGGACGAACCTAAGCTTACAGAATTTATTACGAAGTCCATTTCCTTGAACGAACAATTACTACAGCAGCAAGAAGCATTGGGCCAAAAGATATCACAGTGGAGTTATTATTGTGAAATCAGTGATAAAACCACTAATCAAGTGGTAGATTTACAAAGTGACTATGATCTAATTGATAAACGAGTGACTGAATATTTGGCTTGGCAAGAAAAGGACGAGGGTAAAAGAGGAGGTGCACCAAGAATAAATGAAAACCACAAGGAAATGCTCTTTAACAAGTGGGATGAGCAAATCAGAGAGGCAGAACAAGCGACAGAAGGAGCAGCCACAACAACCAGCAGTCTTATTGATTGTGTAAATGAAAATTTACACAGGGAAAATTTGATCGCAGAGACCGCTCCAGGATACTTACCAAACGCATAGCAACTAGAGGCAGATTGGAAACAGAGAGCTCAAGAAAAGGCCAAAGCAATCTAAGGGCTAAGCAAGCTAAACTGGGATTATTAGTGGGCATATTTGGTGAAGCCACATAGCCAGTGGATGACTGTTAAGTGCATCATAAATTCGGCCGAGAAAACGGCGCCAGCTCTTTAAGATTCTATTTTCTCAGCCCAGCTAAAGGCGGAAGTCAACCAGCTGATTCTCCTTAAACAGATGCTACATACGTGCGATTTCAAAAACCAAATACAAAAGTAGTTTAATTTTAGGTTCAATTTTAGTTTTAATTTTGTTTTATTTTCCTGAAAAGAGGACGATCATTTAAACCGCATCCTTTATTTTTGTAATAATTTATTTTTAGAATTAGTCATTAGTATTTAAACCCTTCTCATGCATTTAGAGAAGGGTCCAGAAATTTGTCAAAAACTTGTCCTCAGAACATGCATTTTTGCACCCTCCGAGGAGGTTTTGATGAATGAATGGAAGAAGGTTTATTGGTATTTGCATTTGATATCTGCCACTGATGTTGCACTTCTGTACTCTTAGTGGATGTTAAATCAAGGAGAGATAAATCAATTGTCGCTTGAAGCTCATGAGTAGGACTAGCTATAAATGGTACTTTTATCTCTTAACCATATCTGCTTATGCGTTAAAGTGATGTTCAGTTTTTAGTTGTTTATATATTACAACATGGATGCCTGAGTTATCATTTGGCACTTTTGTACGGTGATAACTATTTATTTATGCTTAGTGTATGAATAGCTCATTTATGCGATATGTTTTCACAACTGTTTCATATAACTTTTTATATGAAGTAGTTCATCTTTATTGAATTATTTTCTTATAATAGCTAAATGATCTTTATTACCAGTTATTGTTTGAAATCTTTTTATATCACATAGAAGAAAGATCACACCCCGGGTTAGCATAAATTTAGATGTTTTTTCTGTTTATTAGAATACAATAGCATAGCATTAGATTAGAATTAGGATAGAAGTATTCCATTTAGAACAGAAATACCCATCTTTCTCACACACACACACTGAATTGGGAAACTAGTCCCATATCCCCAGTCGGACCCGCTATACCAAACGAATAAGGAGCTGCTAACCAAGGTTCGGACCAGGTGGGTATCCCCCTTGTTGTAGACCCAATTTTCCGGGCCTTCAACACTTGGCTAAGTCACTGTCAAGAGGAAAATTTGATTTCCATAGAGGCAAGATTGGGGTATCTGAGAATCCATTTCTTGTTGAGAGGGAGGGTTGAAAATGAAACAAGAAAATCTTGATTTATTTTTCCCTTGAATTAAATTAGGAGAATAGTTGTAATTCCACATCACAAGAAAACTTGTAAGAGTTAACTAATTTAATTTCACTTAGTTTACTTAGTTAATTCAAGTTGAGGGTCTAAATTGAGTCATTTAGAGTGGCTCCTACTTTATAGTATCCCTAGTTGAGTCTATTTTGAGTTGTAATTAATTAATTCGGTTTAACTAAGTTAAAGTCAGATAAACTAGTTCCCACTGTTGGAGGAACTAGTAGGAGGTCTAGGAGCGAGGTGCAACTTTAGTGTTAAACCAGTTAACTGATAATTCAGCCATAAATAACTCATGCATGTGTGATATATGAGTTACCCAGTTGAGATTGGAGTTCAAGGGCAATGTACTATCAGTTGTATAATCATCTGAATTATACAGGTGGTGCATGCAGACAGAGGAAGGCCTATGATGGATTGCACATTTATGGATGAGGAATTTCCTTAATTAATAAGGGATAATTACCAAGGAAATAGGGACTTGGGAAAGAAGAAAATTGGTTAAGTATTTACCAAGGATTGTCTAGGAAGTAGTGAGACATATAGAGATAGTGCAGACGTTTCTCAGGCTTGAGAAAAACATTGTAATCTTCTCATATTTTTCTAACTAATGAAATATATAGATCAGAGGGGTTGTTATTTGTGGCCTTCCACATGAAATCATTGTATAATTTGTTGAATGACTTCTTTCTTTTGTATGCTTAATGATTTCACAATCATTAATTTTTTCCACAGTTGGTAGAGTAGATTCAAGTCTATTGTATAATTACAATTAGCGGTTTGAATCTACAAGGAATTTCTACACCAATCTCAGTCTGACTTATGGGATTGGAAAGAAGACTTATATGGCTAGCACAAGACAAAAATATAACCTTGGAGATCTAAAATTACAGAGATACAACAGTTTCAATATCACACTCCTAAAAAGCAAGAAAAAGGTGGGTTTTTTTTTAATTTGCATAAATTGTGTTTCAAAAATCAGTTTGAAGTGATTCGAAGGGCATATTGAAGCATAGATATCAATATTTGGTTCTAAAACTTCTCCCAAACAAAATAATTCTACACCCATTGAGCCATCAGAAAGCTCTACTATGACTCATGTAGAGGAAGAATTGCAACATGGTATATCAAAATTACAGGACCAAGTGCAACAAATTTAACAAATTTCACTCTCACAAAGAGAAACCAAAGATGACATGGATGGATTGAAAGGGGACATGGATGGTATAAAAGGAAAAATGGAGGTTTTTAAAGTAGGCATGGGTGCAATTAATGTCAAGTTGGAAGGGTTGACAAAGTTTTTGCAAGAAAGGATTCCTGGTGGTGACAAGGTAATCCATGATAATCATGATGATGACAAAAGTTATATGAACTATGATTTTAGAGAATCCAATTTGGGGTTTGATAACCACCACATTCCAATGATATATATGAGGAATTTTTATGGCAAGGATACAGTAACATGGACACTATAAATGGAGCAATATTTTGATCTATGATGTGCAACTGTCACAAAAGGTACGTAGTGCATCTTTATATTTAGAACCCAATCAATTTGTATGTTATATATCAATTTCTTCTCGTAAATCACTTGTCACCTGATCAATTTTTACAAAGAAAATGATAACACATTATGAAGATACAAAGAGAAACACCTTCTTTAGCCAATTGATAAATCTCAAACAATAGGCTTCAATGGTAGATCACATTGAAGACTTCCAAAAATTGAATATTAGGGTAACCGATATTACAGTGGAGCAAAGGATTGATGTATTCATACAAACTTTAAAATATAACATCTAACATAAGTTTCTCCTTTGGGAACTTGATTCATTGGAGAAGGCATTCAAGGTGGCAAGAAAAGTTGAATGCAAAATTATGGCAACATCGAAGTCTACCACTCCTAAAGATGGATGCATTGCTGCTCCTAGTCTTCCACAACCTACAAGCTTGAAAACACATCAATTGGAGGGAAAATGAGAAAAATGGTTTTTTTACACTTGTTATAGAAAATGCACTAAATTTCATAAGTGTGTTGAGAAGAAATTATTCTACAAAGATTGTGAAGAGGAGGAAAAAAAGGAAGAATAAACATCAAAAGAGGAGGATATACACCAGGAACCAATCCCAAAGAAAGAAGAAATGAATCCGACCATCAATTGTAATGCATTGGTAAGAATTACCACTCCTCAAACTCTCAAGATAGAAGGATATATCAATAAGAAAAAGGTAATAGTTTTGATTGATTTAGGTAGTACCCATAATTTTATTCATTGTAAGACAACCAAGTAATTGGATTGATTCCTATATCTAGCACCAGAGTGTCAAGTGATGGTTGCAAATGGAGGAATTATAAATTTCTCTGGAAAGTGCCATAATATCAAGCTAATTATGGGGGAATATGTATTGAATAGTCCAATTCTTTCCATTCCAATGGGTGGTCCTAATGTTGTACTAGGAGTCCAATGGTTACAATCTTTAGGGATGATATCTTTTAATTTTCAAGAAATTTTCTTGATTTTTTTTGGGAAGGAAAGGAAGTTGAATTAAGGGGTATCACTGGGAAGCCAAGAAAGATAATAAACTCTAATGGCATGACAAAGCTTCTAAAGAAAGAACAATGGGGCGTAATTGCATAATTATGCTCACTGGAGGTTCAAACATCGAAATCATCTATTTCTCCAAATCTCCAAAAAGTATTGGACAAGCATTCAAAGGTATTTGAGACTCTGTTAATGGTTCTAGACCTGCCAACATGTCAGGGGATCTCCCTGGTAAGAAGTCCCAGTAAATCTCACACCGTTTGGTGTAGGAGTCCCAACAGTGGGCCATATGGTATCGCCTTGACCACGGTTTCACACAAAGGCAAGTAAGATGTCCTTGTTGGTAGAAAGGGTGTGACAACTGCGACAAGTCAAGGAAGGTGCATGAACGGTTATAACACATGGAAAGTAGGGTGAGTGGGCCCCTTGGAAACATGTGATAGCACGTGGCTTGGAAGGGAACACACGAGCGAAGATGCATCATAAAATGGAAAGCAAGTTAGCGAGAAATCCAAGGTGATGGTTAAACCAATCAACACATTTCAGTAACATTCATACATACTTATACAGAATAGTCCATACATGCATGTGTAAGAAACAAAATACATATATCATTTAGAGTAAACAAGATAGTTGGAATACAATATGACATATGCATGAAACATGTTGGCTATGTTATATTAAGACGTGTAAGTTCCAGTCATACAATACATCCATTTCCATCCACTAGTTCTTATAGTGGAACGTTACAGTCACAACTGCCTGCTCCTTCAAAGAGTTATACTAGCTTTATACAGTGGAGAAGCCAAGGCTCATTACAATAGTGTCCAAGCTTTCTCTAAGATACTCCTATTGGAAGATTGGCTGACCAAAAGCCTATACAATGAGTTATGAGGGACTATTTATAGCAAAGGTGGGGTGACCCTTGACATCCCCCTTTGTGACCGTTCATCTACCCTCATGACTCTTTAACTACTCTATGACTGTTACATTCAACTTTCAACACTTGAACTTCCACTTGACAAGACGTTACATACAATCTGCACGTGTGCCCATGTGAGACAAAATGGCTTGAGGAAGCTGTGCAAGACATCACTCACACTTAGACAGTTGTGGTGAGACCAACTCTTTGACATCCTTGTGATGGTTGATGGTGGCGAACTGATGCTAAGCTTGGTCATCCGTGATGGTGTCTATGAACTCAATGATGACATCCTACTGAAAGGGAACTCTTGCCTTTGTTGCATTTAGGTACACTGATATGGATCCTCTATCCACCTCATCTGATAGCATGCGCATGGTTGTCTTGAGTGCAGCTAGACCAACAACATACTGATGCATAGTGTTTGTGTTGATATCCAAGTGTGTGTTGGTGACCATGTGCATCAACTTGTCATAGTACATGTTCAGCTCCAGTTGGACTTGCTTCTTGTCTTTGCCTAGGTGAGTGTGCCAAATGGGTGGGATCGCATGCATGTGCATAATGACATACATGCTGCTCAATTCCCTTGTATGTGTTCAACAACACTACTCACCTTGTCTGCTTCATGCCAGTTGCTGGGATGGATCTATAACTTATACGGACATGGTTTTATCCATTTTTTCATGTTGCGCCCCCTGTTGTACCTGTTCTTGCTACAGCTCATTCTCTCATTTGTGCAGCTCCTATTGGACATGCTTCTTTTTGTCACCTTGGTGAGTGTGCCAAATGGGTGGGATCACATGTGTGCACATAATGACATGCATGTTGCTGAATTCTTCTGCATGCAATCAACAACATTGCTCACCTTGTCTACTTTGTGCTAGCTGCTGGGCTGGATATATAACTTTTATGGGTGCAGTTTCATCTGTCTGTGCATGTTGCGCCCCTTGTTGTACTTGTTCCTGCTGCAACTAATTCTCTCATCTATGTAGCTCCGGTTCTTCCTTGAGTTGTTGCTTCAGCCAATGAAACTCCTTTTGTGTTTCTCTCTCTGCCTTGGCACGATCTTTGTGTCGCGCCATCACCTCATAGCCTCAATCTCCAAAACTTCTTTCATCATGGGTGGATCTGCTTCGAAATTGTAGCTTTACTTCGCCTTTATGTTGTTAACCTCCTTCCTCTTGCACTTGCCCCATGCAGGTGTGCTGCCATCTGCTGTTGTTTATGGTGCTGCTCATTGTGATACTATTGCCATATTATCTTAATGTCCTTGTCTACGAACAACTTGATGTCTTCATAGGTAGGAACGCTCATAGACACTTGCTTCACTACAAACCCTATTGTGCTCTCAACGGTGTCCTTTGACTATGGTCTCCTAAAGGCCATTGTACTTGTGCTGCTGAGAGACAAACGAACACTTGTGATGTCTGGGGACATACAAATAGTCATGGCAAGCAATCTATCAATTGAAAGCCAAAACAAACTTGAGGACTGACTTGCAACATACATGTGTGATTGATCGTGAAGGTTGCACAATTTCGGCCAGCAGGTCAGGAGACTGAATGCCAAAACTACGCAAGGCACAATCTGGGCTGTCAGGAGGTTAACTAACTGCTGGAACTGCGTAGTTCATAGTCCAGCCTAGCTTGTTGAGGACTGAAACTGTGCAATGTGCAATTTCAGTAAGTAGTGACGTGCAACCAGAAAACTCCATTGCACAGTTTCTTGGGTTAGCAGGACACTCCCTCCAAGAATTGCGCAATGCAAGCTTGGAGGTTGGTACTAGGCTAGACTTGCATAATCTTTAGAGGGAAGGGAAAGCCTTCTCTTCCAGAAATGTGCAGTGTTAGCTGGGCAAGGCACGGTCCGGGCCAAGGCAGCCTAGACCAGCCGATGGGTGACTCAAAAAGTGAGAATTTTGAATGCATGATGAGATGAGTGCAAACAATATTGAATGATCATACATGAAAATAGGAAGAGCAAGATTTAGGAAATGAGAAAGCATGCACGTGTGTGAAGTGAGTCGCCAAAACAACGATCGTTCGTGTAAAAATAGTGTCATGCATGTGATAATAGTGAGATGCAAATGAAAACTAAAATGGTGCTTCTACAAGCTAACATAAATCAAAACAATACTAAGCACTCACTAAAATGAACCAGACAACACTCACATGAAGCAAAATACAAAAAGTGAAAGAAATGCAACGCGAGACATGAAAAGTGGGATTACCTCGAAACAACTGAGTTGAATGTGCGACGAATCCTAGATGAAATGTGGGATGTCGGAGCTACAAGTTCAATGTGAGGAATGAGATCTGCAGTGTCTGGTTGATGAGTTTTGATGAAATTGAGGTTGTGATGCACATGCCACAAATCTAGGAAAATCGACACTTTGCAAGAGGTTTCTGAAATCACCCTTGCTTGTAACCTCCAACTACTAAAAATAGATCCCTGAATCAAGGTATGCCTTTGCATGCTGCCTTGGGAGAAGATGTCCATGCATGAAAATTAGTGTTGCTCAGTCCCAGAGGGAACCTTTCAACTTGAAGGCACATGCATCGGTCTGTGAGCCTGGGATGAAAATCTGCATAGTTTCTTGGCTGAGTAGAGATGGATGTCCCAGAGGGATTACACAATTTTTGAGAAGAATAGGTGGTTGTCCTAGGATTGTGCAATTTCTGGTTTGAGTAGTTGTCCTGGGTCAGACCTCGCAATTTTCTGAAGGAAGCCTATCTCATTGTACCTCGCCATTTTTGAGCTGAGCAGCTGTCCTAGGTCAGACCTCACAATTTTCTCAAGGAATCCTGTCTGAATATATTGCACAATTTTTGAGCCCAACATGCTACCTAGATGGACTTTTGTAATTTCTACTAGCTATTGGGCTGATTGTCCCAGAGGGATTGCGCAATTTCTGGGAGCAACAGGTGGTTGCTACCTAGAATTGTGCAATTTCTGGGCTGAGCAACTATCTTGGGATGAATTGCACAATTTTTGAGAGGAAGAATATCAGGAAGAATTGTGGAATTTTTTATCTCAGCTAGGTGTCTAGGTGGGTTTCTGTAATTTATGGAGGGAAGGCTAGTTCCCCTCCAGAATTGCACAATTCCCAGAGGAAGTTGCTCAACCAGTAGCAGACACAAAGTCCAGAAAGCAGCCTATGAAGAGGGTGGAACAAACTTGCATGCACAGGATGACAAGACTCTATGAAACAACTAAAGCTGATGTGCTTGCCAGTGCAAGACATGCTCCTAAGGATGGTTGGTAGGGAGGCTCCAAAATGAAGCTAAGGAAAAAATTTGGAGGGTAGCTGTAGCCGCTATAACACTTGGCGACACAATGGTAGAACTCGAACTCTCTGAATGGACCTTGTTCATGAAAAGAAAGTCTAATACCTTCGGAAGTATTTCTCAGTTCTCTGGTCATCTTGGTTTCCACACTTGCTTGATTATAAGATGTAGCATTTTCCAAGCCCTTGTTTGGTCGACAAACATTCCAATCCAATCCAACATAGTTGTTTTGATTAGGGATGAGGGGTATATTGGCGCATAAGCAGTATAGTCATCAAAGTTTTAGTTTCATCTCTGGTGTTGCTCCTATGCTAGCAGGCCTGGACAGCACCCCGGCAGAGTCACACACGAACACAAGCATCGCTCTGCTACCATTGAGCTTGGTTAGTACCCAGACGAAGTTACTTGTATCACCTCTCTGCGCAGGAAGCCTTTCTCTTCTTTCACCTTATTCACTTCTCATTTTTCAAAAAATTTCACTTTTTCACTTTTTCATTTTCATAAATATGCATAACACTTATTCATTTCAGAGGCGGAAGAGGGATCCTGACTTATTGAGAGAAGAAGAGGGTGTTCCTCCAGAGAAGTAGTTTATATGTACCTCTCACATGCTTGTTAAGTTTTTTCCCTTCACCTTACTCTACTTGATTGAGCTGACAAGGATTAATCCAAAAACAACCAACTAGAGTAGGTGATACTAGTTAGTGTGCAAGCATTGTGTTTTCACCAAGGTTCACTTTGAACAATATGTATTTTCCATTGATGTATCATGCACTGAAGAAAACAACTTATTACATAAGGGAGCAAACAATAGATAACGAAATTTTGATCGATGCACAAGTCCACTTATACTTGAACCGGCTTGTTTCAAGAGTCATACACAGTCCATGTGAAACTAACCTATGGACATAAGCAAGCAAACAAACCAAAAATAAAAGCAAGAAGTGAAAGCAAATGCATAAGCAAAGCAAGTAAGTAGACAAACAAGCAAGCAAACACACACACAAAGAAAGAAGCAAACATGCATGAAATAAAACAACTCAAAAATCAAACACTACTCTTACTCCTAAGCTAACATTTCATGGGTCGTCTCATGTGAAGTGATAGTTCCAATGCATCCACCAGTGCATTGGTTGACCCTTGTCAGTGAAGGCATGGTTCACGAACAACACAGTTGTGCAAACCAAAAGATGTGAAAGATACAACAATGAATGTATAATTTTGTAGATTTTTTCCTACGAATCAGCTAACATTGATACCATGTAGAACTTTTTCTACAAATCAACTAGCTCTGATACCATGTAGAAATTTCCCACATGTAGATCATCTGGTAATGCAATGTACTAAAGAAAAACACTTGATCTACTTCTACAAACAATTTAACACAAGTTTAATCAACCATGAGAAACATCAATAAGAACACATATAACTGATAAGAAGGAATCAATCACACATAACACAAAAGCATTTACCCGGGGAAATCACCTGCCTAAAACCTCATGTCTATATTATCATACAAGTGGAAATATAGTGTGGATTACACGAAGCCTTAGCTCGAAAGATATCCAGCTCTCAGTATAATTCCTCTGCTACTTATAGACATTCAAAGGCTTCTCACAAACCTTCTCCTCTACCCTCCAAGCCTCCTTCTTCCTTGTGTAGATTCCTTGGGGTCCAGTGATGTCACATGTGTGAATTGGCCTCTTCACACACTCACTAACCTTTGATCTAACTGCACAAACATGAAGGAGATAATTCCTCATCATGGATAAGCTTCCTTTATAGGAAAAATATTCATCCAAATGATAGTACACTGTCCCTTCTCTGATCTCAACTGGGTCTCTGTCTAAACTGACATGCATGAGTTATTTAAGCTATAATATTTAGTTATCTGAAAATACCAATTGTTACATGCATACAAACATTAACAAACTGAATCTCATTAATTTAACAACTTGTTAAATTAATCTAACTAGACTTGACTCAATTAACTGAGGCAACTAAATTACAACTCATCCTTATCTCTTTAACTGATGGATAAATTCATCAATTAATAGATAAACTGTTACATGTCTTCACACAGACTTCAAGTTCGTTTTTACTTAACGAATTAACTCATGGAGATTAATTAATTAATATTTTAAACTATTGTTAAGACCAAATTCATTTTTACTTCCTATAGTTAGACCAAGGATTGCTAAAAATAAGAAGGGACCCATAAATGCTATTTTTAGAAGTTTCTATTTTTAGCAGTTTCACTTCTCACCCAAGGTGGCCAAAATGCTCATTGGCCAAACTGCTATTTTTAGACATGCTATTTTTAGTAGATCTATTTTTAGCACTTTCTAAATTTATCATTTCTTGTTGCATATTTTTCAACACTCCCTCTCAATAAGAAAGGCTTCCTCTCGAACCTGATCCTGTAACTATGGAATGTTCCGCATGCAACACATCTACCAAGTCCGCTTGCTCCAACAACTCTTGGAACCAAAACACTCCCAATTAACCAATCTGTTGGGCTAGAAACATACTCTGATGCTGATGCTCTTCCTATTGCTTACAAGTGCTCCCTCTCTAACATCTATGCTACTGCAATAGCTCCATGCATCTCGCACCATTGCACACCTCTCTGTGCCACCTAGCACTGTGAAAAACACTTGTGCCTCTCGCATTGCTGTAGCCTGCATGCTCTGCGCTGTCCTGGGATTCCCTGCACTATATCTCTCTTTGCCACTCCATCTACATTTGTCTCTACCCAATCAGCCAGTTCCTGCTACTCCACATTGGGGCTCCTGTAGCAAGGTCTCATCCAAGAGGTTGGGTACCTCAAGGATCCTGCCCCTCCTCCTTGAGACAATCATTCTACATCGCCCCACCTCTTGCCTAGAGGTATGGCTGCATGTGATCCCTCTACCCACCTAGCTCGAAGTTTCCCCCTAATGGAGGTCTCTACATGAGTAGATGTCTCTATTCGATCTCCTCTCAGCTTCCCTTGTTGTGGCTGCTCCACAACCTTCTCAAGTTGTTGCACTAATCGTGGCTCCTCCACAATTGTTTGAGACTTTTTCTAGTGCTGCATGTTGAGAGGTAATTGTTGAAAAGTGTGCAATAAGAAATGATAAATTTAGAATGTGCTAAAAATAGACCTGCTAAAAATAGCAGGTCTAAAAAAAGCATTTTTGGGTCCCTTCCTATTTATAGCAGTCCCTAGTCTATCTATAGGAAGTAAAATTAATTTTGGTCTTAACAACAGTTTAACATATTAATTAATTAATCTCCATGAGTTAATTAATTATGAAAAATTAAACTTGAAGTCTTTGTGAGATCACGCAATTATTTTCTCCCTTGATCTAGGAATTTATCCCTTGATTAAAGGAGATAAGGTTCAGTTCTATAATGAGAGAATAAGTTGACTTAGTTCTAAATAGTCATGTCCAGTTATGTTTTTTTAACAAATTGTTAAAATAATAAAATATAGTTTTTTAATGCTTGCATGCATGTGACAACTATTATTTTAGATAATTGAGGATTTACTCATGGATAACTGTTGCATGTCAGTTCTGTCAGAGACCCAGTTGAGATCAGATGTGGGACAGTGTACTATCAGATGCTTGACTATTTCTAGTAAGTAGTTTTTGCATGGTTGATGAACTAGTGTTCTCAAGGGATACATAGTTGGACCATTGGTTGTTTTTGGTATGTTGGAATTAATAGAATATGCTTTTGCTATTATTTCCTAAGAAAACTACGTAAGGACCATAGGGAAAGCGTATATAAACAGGGCTTGGGTGGTTCATGAGAAATATCTTCATATATTCATAGTTCATTGAGAACTGAATAGCTTGAGAGCTAATTCTTCTTGTATTTTGAAGAGGATTTCCACTTGATTGATAATACATGGTTGGGGTTTTACGCTGGTGCTTTCCCCTGGATATATCTTGTGTTATGTGTGATTAATTCTCTTGATTAGTTATGCATGTTTCTACTTGATGTTGCTCATGATTTCGATTATGCTTCCACTTAATGTTTTATAGAAGTAGAACAAGTATTATGCTTTAGGACATTGCATATATCGGTTTGTTCCATGGTGAAATTTCTACATGGTATCAAAGCATAGGTGATCAAGCAAGAACAATATACTAGCAGGAGGAATTCGAAGTTTCTTATTCTTGATATAGATCTCAAGTTCTTATCACATCTATTCCATCAATGGCGTTCAATGGTTTGAGGCTTGAGTATGCCCTTGATGGCAGCTCAAACTATATAGCTTGGAAGCATCACATGGAGGTAGTTTTGGAAGATAATGGTCTTAAGGATTTTATTGATCAAGAAGTCCCTAAGCCTACTAACAAGATTGAGCTGGTGGAATGGGGAGGGTGTGTGGCTAGAGCTAGGAGAATTCTCTTGGAGGGTGTTGGAGATCACATAGTCTCAAGCCTCCATGGGAAGGAGTCTCCATTTGCAATGTGGAAAACATTGAAAGATTTATATCAGAATAGTAGTGATCAAAGGAAGTTGGTGCTGAAGGACAAGCTTCGAAAGATCAAGTGTGAGAAGGGTGACTCTATTTCTACATTCTTGAACAAGCTCACCACCTGCAGAGATGAGCTTGCAAGCATATGAGTCACTACAGCTGATGATGATATGGTGAGTCTAGCACTCCTTGGTATTCCTAAGAGTTGGCATAGCTACTAGGACTCAGTGAATGGAAGGGACAAACTACTAAACTGGGAATGACTATGCTTGGATTTGATGTAGGAGGAGATCAAACGGAGCACCAGGGATGGGGCTTCTTCATCAAAACATGATGATGAAGAGAACTTGGCTTTAGCTTCTAAAGCTAACAAAAGGAAAGGGAAGGCATCCCATTCCAAGTCTTCTCAAGGAGGGAAGGAGTTTGACAAGTCAAAGGTGAGATGCTTTCATTGTCATGAGTTGGGTCATTATGCTAATAATTTCCCAAAGAGGAAGTCCAAGAAAAAAGGTTCCTCCAAGGAATCTGATGGTGATGCACTAGCTTCACTATTTGAGATGGATTTCTCGCTTATTGCATGCATGGTTTCATCCAGCATGGGATGTGTTTGGTATTTGGACAGTGGAGCTTCTTTCCACATTTCAAGTGACAAGAATCTTTCCAACACTTTGGAGGAGAAGGATCTCCAGATAGGGATCAAGATGGGCGATGATAGAAATTACTGTGTCTCAGGTAGAGGTACGGTTAGGTTTCATAGTGAGCATGGTTCTCCCTCACTCTTTCTAATGTTATGTATGTACCAGGGCTAAAAAAGAATCTTGTGTCTATTGCTATGCTTGAGGATAAAGGCTATGATGTAGTCTTTAGTTTGGGAAAGGTTTTCCTAAGGCATATCGACACTAGACAGACTAAACAGATTGGGATTCGAGTTAAGAATCTCTACAAGTTATAGGTAGAAGATTGTGTTGCTCTCAGTTCCAAGGCAGAAGTGGTGCATGGCCAAGATATTGGCGAGCTATGGCATAGGAGACTTAGCCACTTGCATCATGGGGCCTTGAAGATCATGCAGCAAATTTCTACCGGATTACCCAAGTGCAAACTAGAGCAGACAAGCATATGCAACAGTTGTAGTCTGGGTAAGTATGTGAAGGCTTCCTTTCATGATCAGGATGGTAGAGCAGGAGCAGTTCTGGATCGAGTTCATTCAGATGTATGTGGGCCCTTCTCTATAGCCTCCACCATGAAGCAAAGGTAATTTTTTATTTTTATAGATGATTTTTCTTGTAGATGTTGGATATACTTCATGCAAAAGTAGGATCAAGCCTTCTTGAAGTTTTGTGAGTTCAAAGCTTTGGCAAAGAAAGAATCAGGGAGGAAGATAAAGGCCTTGCAGAGTGATAACAGTGGAGAGTATGTTTCCTAGTAGTTTAAAGACTTCTGTGCTTCAGAAGGAATTAAACGGGAACTCACGGGGTGGCTGAAAGGAAGAACAGATCTATTGTGGGAGCAGCTAGAGTGATGCTACATGACCAAAGCCTACCACTTCATTTGTGGGCTAAGGCATGCAATACAATTGTGTATCTTCAGAACAAAAGTCCTCATCGTATTTTGGGGATGAAGACACCTATAGAAGGTTTTTCAGGAAGCGGCCATATGTAAGTCACTTCCATATCTTTGGATCACCAGTTTACTGTCATGTGACCAAAGATGCTCAGAAGAAGCTAGACCCAACAGCTGAGTTGGGAATACTTGTGGGGTATACAGATACACCTCACAACTATCAGGTGTTTCTACCTCCCAGTCAGAGGACACTAGTGTGCAGGGATTTGAAGTTCGATGAGTAGCGAGCCATGCGAGAGTCACTTGAGAGGGAGCTCAAGTTGCATGGTCTTGATGAGGAACTACTAGTTCCTAAGGAGGAGGAGCCTCCTAATGATGTGGAGCAGCCACATGCAGAGATTCCAGTAGTGGAGATCACCACTACTGGAGAGCCTTCTAAAGAAGGGCGGAAACAATCTCGGGAAGCTAAAATATTGATGTAGGATGCGAGAGAGAATGTGGAGCATCCATCCTCTCATCGCAGACAGAGGATATCTCCCGATAGATACACTGGCTACATGGCCCTGGTTGGGGAGTGTGTAGCGATCGAGCCTTCTTCTTTTGAGGAGGCAGTGCAACAGCTAGTTTTGATGGATGTGATGGTAAAGGAGTATGATTCTATCATGAGGAACAGTGTATGGGATGTTTTTCCTAGAATGGGGGACAAGTCAGTGGTTACTTCCCGATGGCTTTACAAGGTAAAGCAGGCAGCTAATGGCAGTATTGAGAAACACAAGGCAAGATTTGTTGCCCGTGGTTTCTCACAGGTTGAGGGGATTGACTATGATGAGACCTTTGCTCCTGTTGCAAGGTACTTATCGATGAGATCGATTCTAGCACTATCAGCACAGATGGGTTGGAAGATCCATCAAATGGATGTGAAGACAACTTTCCTCAATGGGGAGATTGAGGAAGAGGTATACATTGAGCAGCCTAAAGGATTTGAGATGTTCGATCATGAATCACATGTGTGTCGGCTCAAGCAGGCATTGTATGGGCTAAAGCAAGCACCCCGTGCTTGGTATATTAGGATCAACAGCTATTTCACTAGGTTGGGCTTCACCAAGAGTGAAGCGGATGTGATCCTCTACCACATCATTGTAGATGGTAAGCTATTGATTATTGTACTTTATGTCGATGATCTAATTTTGACATGTGATGATGAGTGGATCAAGTCTTGCAAGAGAGTTTGAGATGAAGGACATGGGCCTCATGCACTACTTTCTAGGCATGGAGGTGTGGTAGAGAGATGGGGAAGTATTTGTTTCTAAAGGCAAGTATGCCAATGAGATACTGAGGCACTTCCACATGGATATGTGCAAGCCCATAGAGACTCCTCTAGCAGGTAACTAGAGGGAGGATGCTACTTCAAGTGAGGTAGTAGCTACTACAGTGTATCGACAGCTTGTGGGTTCACTCATCTATCTAGTGAACACACCATATTTATGCTTTGCAGTGAACAAGCTGAGTCAAGCTGTGGTTCAACCAACCAAGTTATTTTGGAAGGTGGCAAAGCATGTGCTAAGATATCTCAGAGACACTACAAAGTATGGATTATGGTACAAGCAGAAGAGGGAGTGAAGCTCCATGGCTTCACAGATGCAGATTGGGCAGGTAGTCCATCAGATAGGAAGAGCAGTTTTGGAGGGATCTTCAACCTTGGGTCAGCTGCAGTTTCTTGGTATAGCCGGAAACAAATATCAGTTGCACTTAGCTCAGCAGAGGCAAAGTACATGGTAGCAAGTCAAGCTGCATGTGAGGCCATCTGGATGCGGAAGATCCTAGTGGGATTGTTTGGTCAGATGATGGATTTGATGGTGATATTTTGTGATAATCAGAGTTGCATTAAACTCTCTAGGAATCCAGTGTTTCATGATAGGTCCAAGCATATAGATATCCTCTATCATCATCTATGGGATTGTGTGGTCAAGAGGATCATGATGTTGCAGCATATTTTGATCGAGGAACAAGATGCAGATATTTTGACAAAGGCATTGTCAAAGGGCAAGTTTGAGTTCTGTAGAGACAGGATTGGGGTTACTGATAATCCCTTTCTTGTTGAGAGGGAATGTCGAAAAGTGTGCAACAAGAAATGCTAAATTTAGAATGTGCTAAAAAAAGACCTGCCAAAAATAGCATGTCTAAAGATAGCATGTCTAAAAATGGCATTTCTGGGTCCCTTCCTATTTATAACCCTCCTTAGTGTATCTATAGGAAGTAAAATTAATTTTGGTCTAAACAACATTTTAAAATATTAATTAATTAATCTCCATGAGTTAATTAACTATGAAAAATTAAACTTGAAGTCTTTGTGATATCATGTAATTATTTTCTCCCTTGATTTAGGAATTTATCCCTTGATTAAAGGAGATAAGGTTCAGTTCTATAATGAGAGAATTAGTTGACTTAGTTCTAAATAGTCAAGTCCAATTAGATTATTTTAATGAATTGTTAAAATAATAAAATATAGTTTGTTAATGCTTGCATGCATGTGACAACTATTATTTTAGATAACTGAGGATTCACTCATGGATAACTGTTGCATGTCAGTTATGTCAGAGACCTAGTTGAGATTAGTTGTGGGACAGTGTACTATCATATGCTTGACTATTTCTAGTAAGTAGTTTTTGCATGGTTGAGGAGCTAGTGTTCTCAAGGAATACGTAGTTGGACTATTGGTTGCTTTTGGTATGTTGAAATTAATAACATATGCTTTTGCTATTATTTCCTAAGCAAACTACGTAAGGACCATAGGGAAAGCCTATATAAACAAGGGTTGGGTGGTTCATGAGAAATATCTTCATATCTTCATAGTTCATTGAGAACTGAATAGCTTGAGAGCTAATTCTTCTTGTCTTATGAAGAGGATTTCCACTTGATTGATAACACATGGTTGGGGTTTTATGCTGGTGCTTTCCCCTGGATATATCTTGTGTTATGTGTAATTAGTTCTCTTGATTAATTATGCATGTTTCTACTTGATGTTGCTCATGATTTCAATTATGCTTTCGCTTAATGTTTTGTAGAAGTAGAACAAGTATTATGCTTTAGGACATTGCATATATTGGTTTGTTCTACAGGTGAAATTTCTCAAGTAATTTACTCTCCCTCTCAACCACCAAGTATCTAACCTTTGCCTTGCTCCTCAAGGCTTTGCATGCATCTTGTACCTCAAGGTGCATACAGGTTCTTGGTTAGCACACCAATCTATTTCCATTTTCCTGCCATACGAAATTTTCTAGAAAAATATCTGATTTTAAATCAACGATATCTCCCTTATCCGAACTCCGATTCAACTGATTTTTTTTTTGGGTATTTTTCCACAAGGAATCCAAATATGCTATTTATTTCTAAAAATTTTCTACAGAAATTTTCAAATTTTCTCTGCAAACTCTCGGCCCAAAACTCAAAACTTTGAAATCTCCTCTTAGTATACTATTCTCCCCTTCATCACCTATGCTCTAATACCATGTAGTATTTTGTAGATTTTTCCCTACAAACTAGCTAGCTTTGATACCATTTAGAACTTTTTCTACAAATCAACTAGCTCTGATACCATGTAGAAATTTCCCACTTGTAGATCACCCGGTAATGTAATGTACTAAAGCAAAACGCTTAATCTGCTTCTACAAACAATTTAGCGGAAGCTTAATCAACCATGAGCAACATCAATAAGAAAACATATAACTGATAAGAAGGAATCAATCACACATAACACAAAAGTGTTGAAAAGTGAGCAACAAGAAATGCTAAATTTAGAGTGTGCTAAAAATAGCATGTCTAAAAATAGCAGTTTGGCCAATGAGGTCATTGGCCACATTGGGTGAGAGGTGAAACTGCTAAAAATAGCATTTCTGGTTCCCTTCCTATTTATAGTAGTCCCTAGTCTATCTATAGGAAGTAAAATTAATTTTGGTCTTAAGAGCAGTTGGAAATATTAATTAATTAATTCAGTTGAGTTAATTAATTAAGGAAAATCAAATTTGAAGTCTTTGTGAGCATGCACATGAGTTTCCTCCACTGATTGAGGGAATAAGCATGAGTTCTATAATGAGAGAATCAATTGACTTAGTTCTTACTAGTCAAGTCCAGTTAGATTATTTTAAAAAGTTGTTAAAATAATAAAATATAGTTTGTTAATGATTTCATGCATGTGATAACTATTATTTTAGATAACTGAGGATTCACTCATGGATAACTGTTGCATGTCATTTCTGTCAGATACCTAGTTGAGATCAGATGTGGGACAGTGTACTATCAAATGCTTAACTATTTCTAGTAAGTAGTTTTTGCATGGTTGAGGAACTAGTGTTCTCAAGGAATACATTGTTGGACCATTGGTTGTTTTTGGTATGTTGGAATTAATAGCATGTACTTTTGCTATTATTTCCTAAGAAAATTGTGTAAGGACCATAGGGAAAGCCTATATAAACAAGGCTTGGTTGGTTCATGAGACATAGCTTCATATCTTCATAGTTCATTGGAGAACTGAATAGCTTGAGAGCTAATTCTTTTTGTATTGTGAAGAGGATTTCCACTTGATTGATAATACATGGTTGGGGTTTTATACTGGTGCTTTCCCCTGGATATATCTTGTGTTATGTGTGATTATTTCTCTTAATAAGTTATGCATGTTTCTACTTGATGTTGCTCATGAATTCGATTATGCTTCTGCTTAATGTTTTGTAGAAGTAGAACAAGTATTATGATTTAGGACATTTCATATATTGGTTTGTTCTACATGAGAAATTTCTACATGGTATTAGAGCTAGCTGATTTGTAGAAAAAAATTCTACATGGTACCAAAGCACAGGTGATCAAGCAAGAATAGTATACTGAGAGGAGATTTCAAAGTTTTGAGTTTTAGGCTGAGAGTTTGCAGAGCAGATCTAGAAATTTATGTACAAAATTTTCAGAAATAAATAGAAGATTCGAATTCCTTATGGGAAAATACCCAAAATCAAAGAAAAAATCGGTTGAATCGAAGTTCAGATGAGGGAGATATCGCTAATTTAAAATCATCTCCTTTTCTAGAAAATTTCATGATGGTGGGAAAGTGGAAACAGATTAGCGTGCTAGCCAAGAACTTGTATGCACTTGAGGTAAAAGATGCATGCAAAGCCTTGAGGAACAAGGCAAAGGTTAGAGACTTGGTGGTTGAGAGGGAGGGTATATTATCTCTCAACATGCAGAACTAGAATAAGTCTCAGACGATTGTGGAGGAACCACGATTTGTGCAACAGCTTCAGGAGGTTGTGGAGTAGCCACAACAGGGGAAGCTAAATGGAGATCGAGTAGAGACATCTACTCATGAAGAGACCTCCAGTAGGGGGGAACTTCGAGCCAGGTGGGCTGAGGGATCACATGCAACCATACCTCTAGGTAGGAGGTGGGGCAATATAGAATGATATTTCCAAGGAGGAGGGCAGGATCCTTGAGGTAACCAACCTCTTGGATGAGACCTTGCTACAGGAGCCACGATGTGGAGTAGCAAGAACTGACTGATTGGATAGAGAAAGATGCAGATGGAGTGGCAGAGAGAGCGATAGTGCAGGGAATCCCAGGACAGGGCATAGCTAGCAGGCTGCAGCAATAAGAGAGGCACAAGTCTTATGCACAATACTAGGTGGCACAGAGAGGTGTGCAATGGTGCGAGATGCATGGAGATGTTGCAGTAGCGTAGATGTCAGAGAAGGAGCACTTGTCAGTAGCAGGTAGAGCTTTAACATCAGAGTATGTTCCTAGCCCAACAGAGTGGTCAGTTGGGAGTGTTTTTGTTCCAAGTGTTATTGGAGCAAGTGGACCGAGTAGATGTGTTGCATGCAGAATAGTCTAGAGTTACAGAATCGGGTTCGAGAGAAAGCCTTTCTTATTGAGAGGGAGTGTTGAAAAGTGTGCAACATGAAATGCTAAATTTAGAATGTGCTAAAAATAGCAGTTTGGCCAGTGAGGTCATTGGCCACATTGGGTGAGAGGTAAAACTGCTAAAAATAGAAAGTTCTAAAAATATCATTTCTAGGTCCCTTCCTATTTATAGCAGTCCCTAGTTTATCTATAGGAAGTAAAATTAATTTTGGTCTTAACAGCAGTTGGAAATATTAATTAATTAATTCAGTTGAGTTAATTAATTAAGGAAATTCGAATTTGAAGTCTTTGTGAGCATGCACATGAGTTTCCTCCACTGATTGAGGGAAAACAGTGAGTTCTATAATGAGAGAATCAGCTGACTTAGTTCTTACTAGTCATGTCCAGTTAGATTATTTCAACAAGTTTTTAAAATAATAAAATATAGTTGTTATTGCTTTCATGCATGTGACAACTATTATTTTAGATAACTGAGGATTCACTCATGGATAACTGTTGCATGTCAGTTCTGTTAGAGACCCAGTTGAGATCAGATGTGGGATAGTGTACTATCAGATGCCCAGCTATTTATAGTAATTAGTTTTTGCATGGTTGAGGAACTAGTGTTCTCAAGGAATACGTAGTTGGACCATTGGTTGCTTTTGGTATGTTGGAATTAATAGCATGTGCTTTTGTTATTATTTCCTAAGAAAACTACGTAAGGACCATATGCAAAGCCTATATAAATAGGTCTTGGTTGGTTCATGAAACATATCTTCACATATTCATAGTTCATTGAGAACTAAATAGCTTGAGAGTTAATTCTTTTTGTATTGTGAAGAGGATTTCCACTTCATTGATAATACATGGTTGGGGTTTTATGCTGGTGCTTTCCCCTGAATATATCTTGTGTTATGTGTGATTATTTCTCTTAATCAATTATGCATGTTTCTACTTGATGTTTCTCATGAATTCGATTATGCTTCCGCTTAATGTTTTGTAGAAGTAGAACAAGTATTATGCTTTAGGACATTGCATATATCGGTTTGTTCTACATGAGAAATTTCATGGTATTAGAGCTAGCTGATTTGTAGAAAAAACTTCTACAAAAAGAATTTACCCGGGGAAAGCACCTGTCTAGAACTCCATCTCTGTATTATCATACAAGTGGAAATATAGTCTGGATTACACAAAGCCTTAGCACGGAGCTATCCAGCTCTCAGTACAATCCCCGTGTTGCGTATAGACAGTCAAAGGCTTCTCACAAACCTTCTCCTTTTCCCTCGAAGCCTCCTATTTCCTTGTGCAATTTACTTGGGGTCCAGTGATGTCACATGTCTGAATTGGCCTCTTCACACACTCACTAACCTCTGATCTAACTACACAAACATGAAGGAGATAAATCCTCATCATGGATGAGCTTCCTTTAAAGGAAAAATATTCATCCAACTGATAGTACATTGTCCCTTCTTTGATCTCAACTGGGTCTCTGTTTGAACTGACATGCATGAATTATTGAAGCTATAATATTCGGTTATCTGAAAATACTAATTGTTGTATTCATGCAAGCATTAACAAACTGAATCTCATTAATTTAACAACTTGTTAAATTAATCTAACTGGACTTGACTCAATTAACTGAGGCAACTAATTACAACTCATCCTTATCTCTTGAATTGATGGATAAATTCATCAATTAATAGATAAACTGTTGCATGTCCTCACATAGACTTCAAGTTTGTTTTTCCTTAACTAATTAACTCATGGAGATTAATTAATTAATATTTTAAACTGTTGTTAATACCAAATTCATTTTTACTTCCTATAGTTAGACTAGGGACTGCTAAAAATAGGAAGGGACCCAGAAATGCTATTTTTAGAAGTTTATATTTTTAGCAGTTTCACCTGTCACCCAAGGTGGCCAAAATGCTCATTGGCCAAACTGCTATTTTTAGCAGATCTATTTTTAGCACTTTCTAAATTTATCATTTCTTATTGCACATTTTTCAACACTCCCTCTCAACAAGAAAGACTTCCTCTCAAACCTGATCCTGTAACTCTCGAATTTTCTGCATGAAACACATTTACCAAGTCCGCTTGCTCCAACAACTCTTGGAACAAAAACACTCCCAACTGACCACTCCGTTGGGCTAGAAACATACTCTGATGCTAAAGATCTACCTACTGCTGGCAAGTGCTCCCTCTCTAAGATCTGCACTACTCTAACATCTCCATGCATCTCTCACCATTGCACACCTCTCTGTGCCATCTAGCACTGTGCAAAACACTTGTGCCTCTCGCATTGTTGTAGCCTACATGCTCTGTGTTGTCCTAGGATTCCTTGCATTGTAGCTCTCTCTGCCGCTCCATGTGCATCTATCTCTACTCAATTAGCTAGTTCCTGCTACTCGACATCGGGGCTCCCGTAGCAAGGTCTCATCCAAGAGGTTAGGTACCTTAAGGATCCTACCCCTCCTCCTTGGGATGATCACTCTACATCGCCCCACCTCTTGCCTGGAGGTATGGTTGCATGTGATTCCTCTACCCACCTGGCTCGAAATTTCCCCCTATTGGAGGTCTCTACATGAGTAGATGTCTCTACTCTATCTCCTCTCAACTTCCCTCGTTGTGGCTGCTCCACAACCACTTGAAGTTGCTGCACCAATTGTGGCTCCCCCACAATTGTCTGAGACTTCTTCTAGCGCTACATGTTGAGAGGTAATTTACTCTCCCTCTCAAGCACCAAGTATCTAACCTTTGTCTTGCTCCTCAAGGCTTTGCATGGATCTTGTACCTCAAGTGCATACAGGTTCTTGGCTAGCACACCAATCTATTTCCACTTACTCGTTGTCACAAAATTTTCTAGAAAAATAGTTGATTTTAAATTAGTGATATCTCCCTCATTCGAACTCCGATTTAGTCGATTTTTTTTTTTTTTGGTATTTTTATGCAAGGAATCGAAATCTACTATTTAGTTCTATAAATTTTGCACAGAAATTTTCAAAACTCTCAGCCCAAAACTCAAAAATTTGAAATCTCTGCTCAGTATACTATTCTCTCCTTGATCATCTGTGCTCTGATACCATGTAGAATTTTGTAAATTTTTTCCTACAAATCAGCTAGCATTGATACCATGTAGAAATTTCCCACCTATAGATTACCTGGTAATGCAATGTACTAAAGCAAAAGACTTGATCTAATTCTACAAACAATTTAACGAAAGCTTAATCAACAATGAGCAACATCAATAAGAACACATATAACTGATAAGAAGGAATTAATCACACATAATACAAAAGAATTTACCTGGGGAAAGCACCTGCCTAAAACCCCATCTCTGTATTATCATAGAAGTGGAAATATAGTCTAGATTACACAAAGTATTAGCTTGAAAGCTATCTAGCTCTCAGTACAATCCCTCTACTACTTATGGACAGTCAAAGGCTTCTCACAAACCTTCTCCTCTGCCCTTCAAGCCTCCTATTTCCTTGTGCAGTTTCCTTGGGGTCCAGTGATGTCACATGTGTGAATTGGCCTCTTCACACAGTCACTAACTTCTCACCTAACTACACAAACATGAAGGAGATAAATCCTCATCATGGATGAGCTTCCTTTATAGGAAAAATATTCATCCAACTAATAGTACACTATCCCTTCTCTGATCTCAACTGGGTCTCTGTCTGAATTGACATGCATGAGCTATTTAAGCTATAATATTTAGTTATATGAAAATACTAGTTGTTACATGCATGCAAGCATTAACAAACTGAATCTCATTAATTTAACAACTTGTTAAATTAATATAACTGGACTTGACTCATTTAACTGAGGCAACTAATTACAACTCATAATTACAACTCATCCTTATCTATTTAACTAATGGATAAATTCATCAATTAATAGTAAATTGTTGCATGTCCTCACATAGAATTCAAGTTTGTTTTTCCTTATCTAATTAACTCATGGAGATTAATTAATTAATATTTTAAACTACTGTTAATGCAAAATTCATTTTTACTTCCTATAGTTAGACCAGGGACTACTAAAAATAGGAAGGGACCCATAAATTCTATTTTTAGAAGTTTCTACTTTTAGCAATTTCACCTCTGACCCAAGGTAGCCAAAATTCTCATTGGCCAAACTGCTATTTTTAGACATGCTATTTTTAGCAGACTATTTTTAGAACTTTATAAATTTATCATTTCTTGTTGCACATTTTCAACACTCCCTCTCAACAAGAAAGGCTTCCTCTAGAACTCAATCCTATAACACTGGAATGTTCTGCATGCAACAAATCTACCAAGTCTGCTTGCTCCAACAACTCTTGGAACAAAAACACTCCCAACTGACCACTCTATTGGGCTACAAACATACTCTGATGCTGAAGCTCTACTTGCTACTGACAAGTGCTCCCTCTCTGACATCTACACTATTGCGACATCTCCATTCATCTCGCACCATTGCACACCTCTTTGTGCCACCTAGCACTGTGCAAAACACTTATGCCTCTCGCATTGCTGCAGCCTGCATGCTCTGCACTGTCCTAGGTTTCCCTGCACTATAGCTCTCTTTGCCACTCCATCTGCATCTGTATCTACCCAATTAGCCAGTTCCTACAACTCCACATTGGTGCTCCTGTAGCAAGGTCTCACCAAAGAGGTTGAGTACCTCAAGGATCCTGTCCCTCCTCCTTGGGATGATCACTCTACATCGCCCCACCTCCTACCTGGAGGTATGGCTGCATGTGATCCCTCTGCCCACCTGGCTAGAAGTTTCCCCCTACTGGAGGTCTCTGCATGAGTAGATGTCTCTACTTGATCTCCTCTTAGCTTCCCTTGTTGTAGCTGCTCCACAACCTCCTGAAGCTACTGCACCAATCATGGCTCCTCCACAATTGTTTGAGACTTATTCTGGCACTACATATTGAGAGGTAATTTACTCTCTGTTATAGAAATTTTTGGGCACTTCAACCCCAATCATAAATGTCCATAAACTGAGGGCTCCTAAGTCCCTAAAAGTGTTGCTTCATTGCCTAAAGGAACAAGGTCAACTGATTACATCATCTCCCAGAAG
>APFE031591766.1:28367-44197 GCA_000404065.3 Pinus taeda
TTTTATGAATTATTCAGGTGTTATGTAATCATTTGCTTTGTTAGTGTATGCAGGTCTTAAAGTGAAGGAGGAGCTCATCTGGATCAGCAAGGCTGGACTGCTACGACAAGCGTTGGACATAAGGTAAGATCGGAAAACACTTGATCTCTCATAGAATAATGTGTGTTTAGAGAAGGATTGTTCTTGTTTGGTTTGTTTGTCACTAGAGAGTCTTAGACTCCTAGGGAGGTTAGGTTTGTCCGCAAACATAACTCTTTCCACATGACACAAGCGCAAGACTCAGGTTGGTCTTCTTGGTCCTCCTCTCATCTATTTTCATAAAAGGAAACAACAATAGACTTTGATTGTTTGTTTCTAAGATAGCCACCCATGTTAGTGGGAATAGCAGCATCTGAGTGGACACTATTCCCGGATAACACTCTCCCTCTCAACCATCAAGTATCTAACCTTTTCCTTGCTCCTCAAGGCTTTGCATGCATCTTGTACCTCAAGTGCATACAGTTTCTTGGCTAGCACAAACATCTATTACACTTTCCCAACGTCACAAAATTTTCTAGAAAAATAGTTGATTTTAAATCAGCGATATCTCCCTCATCCGAACTCCGATTCAGCCGATTTTTTTTTCTTTGGGTATTTTTCCGCAAGGAATCCAAATATGCTCTTTATTTCTAAAAATGTTGTACAAGAATTTTCAGATCTGCTCTGCAAACTCTCGGCCCAAAACTCAAAACTTTGAAATCTCCACTTAGTATATTCTTCTCTCCTTGATCACCTGTGCTCTGATACCAAGCAGAAATTTGTAGATTTTTTCCGACAAATCAGCTAGCTTTGATACCATGTAGAACTTTTTCTACAAATCAACTAACTCTGATACCATGTAGAAATTTCCCACCTATAGATCACCTAGTAATGCAATGTACTAAAGCAAAACACTTGATCTACTTATACAAACAATTTAACGGAAGCTTAATCAACCATGAGCAACATCAATAAGAACACATATAATTGATAAGAATGAATCAATCACACATAACTCAAAAGAATTTACTGGGGGAAAGCACCTGCCTAAAACCCCATCTATGTATTATCATACATGTGGAAATATAGTCCAGATTACACAAAGCCTTAGCTCAGAAGCTATCCAGCTCTCAGTACAATCCCTCTGCTGCTTATAGATAGTGAAAGGCTTCTCACAAACCTTCTCCTTTGCCCTCCAAGACTCCTATTTCCTTGTGCAGTTTCCTTGGGGTCTAGTGATGTCACATGTGTGAATTGGCCTCTTCACACACTCACTAACCCCTGATCTAACTACACAAACATGAAGGAGATAAATCCTCATCATGGATGAGCTTCCTTTATAGGGAAAATATTCATCCAATTGATAGTACATTGTCCCTTCTTTGATCTCAATTGGGTCACTATCTGAACTGACATGCATGAGTTATTTAAGCTATAATATTCAGTTATCTGAAAATACCAGTTGTTACATACATGCAAGCATTAACAAACTGAATCTCATTAATTTAACAACTTGTTAAATTAATCTAACTAGACTTGACTCAGTTAACTGAGGCAACTAATTGCAACTCATCCTTATCTCTTGAATTGATGGATAAATTCATCAATTAATAGATAGACTGTTGCATGTCCTCACATAAACTTCAAGTTTGTTTTTCTTTAACTGATTAACTCATGGAGATTAATTAATTAATATTTTAAATTACTGTTAAGACCAAATTCGTTTTTACTTCCTATAGTTAGACTAGGGACTGCTAAAAATAGGAAGGGGCCAATAAATGCTATTTTTAGAAGTCTCTATTTTTAGCAGTTTCACCTCTCATCCAAGGTGGCCAAAATGCTCATTGGCCAAACTACTATTTTTAGACATGCTATTTTTAGCATATCTATTTTTAGCACTTTTTAAATTTAGCATTTCTTGTTGAACATTTTTCAACACTCCCTCTCAACATGAAAGACTTCCTCTCAAACCTAATCCTGTAACTTTGGAATGTTCTGCATGCAACACATCTACCAAGTCCACTTGCTCCAACAACTCTTGGAACAAAATCACTCCCAATTGACCACTCTATTGGGCTAGAAACATACTCTAATGCTGAAGCTCTACCTGTTGCTGATAAGTGCTCCCTCTATGACATCTGTGCTATTGCAACATCTCCATGCATATCGCACCATTTCACACCTCTCTGTGACACCTAGCACTATGCAAAACACTTGTGCCTCTCGCATTGCTACAGCCTGCATGCTCTGCATTGTCATGGGATTCCCTACACTGTAGCTCTCTCTGTTTCTCTATCCGCATCTATCTCTACCTAATCAGCCAGTTCCTGCTACTCCACATAGGGGCTCCCATAGAAAGGTCTCATCTAAGAGGTTGGGTACCTCAAGGATCCTACCCCTCCTCCTTGGGACGATCACTCTACATTGCCCCACCTCCTGCCTGGAGGTATGGATGCATGTGATCCCTCTGTCCACCTGGCTCAAAGTTTCCCCCTACTAGAGGTCTCTGCATGAGTAGATGTCTCTACATGATCTCCTCTTAGCTTCCCCTATTGTGGCTGCTCCACAACCTTCTGAAGCTACTGCACCAATCACGGTTCCTCCACAATTGCCTGAGACTTCTTCTGGCACTACATGTTAAGAGGTAATTTACTCTCCCTCTCAATCACCAAGTATCTAGTCTTTGCCTTGCTCCTCAAGCCTTTGCATGCATCTTGTACCTCAATTGCATACAAGTTCTTGGCTAGCACACCAATCTATTTCCACTTTCCCGCCATCACAAAATTTTCTGGAAAAATAGTTGATTTTAAATCAATGATATCTCCCTTATTCGAACTTCGATTCACCGATTTTTTTTTGGTATTTTTCCGCAAGGAATTGAAATATGCTATCTATTTCTAAAAAATTTTTACAAAAATTTTCAGATCTTCTGTGCAAACTCTCGGCCCAAATCTCAAAACTTTGAAATCTCCTCTCAGTATATTGTTCTCTCCTTGATCACCTGTGCTCTGATACCATGTAGAATTTTGTAGATTTTTTTACTACAAATCAACTAGCTTTGATACCATGTAGAACTTTTTCTACAAATCAACTAGCTCTGATACCATGTAGAAATTTCCCATTTGTAGATCACCTGTTAATGCAATTTACTAAAGCAAAACACTTGATCTACTTCTACAAACAATTTAGCGGAAGCTTAATCAACCATGAGCAACATCAATAAGAACACATATAACTGATAAGAAGGAATCAATCACACATAACACAAAAGAATTTACCCAGGGAAAGCACTTGCCTAAAACCCCATCTCTATCATACAAGTGGAAATATAGTCTAGATTACACAAAGCCTTAGCTCGAAAGCTATCCATCTCTCAGTACAATCCCTCTGCTGCTTATAGACAGTCAAAGGCTTCTCACAAACCTTCTCCTCTTTCCTCCAAGCCTCCTATCTCCTTGTGTAGTTTCCTTGGGGTCCAGTAATGTCACGTGTGTGAATTGGCCTCTTCACACACCTGTGAAGGAGGTAAATCCTCATCATGGATGAGCTTCCTCTATGAAAAAAATATTCATCCAATTGATAGTATACTGTCCCTTCTCTGATCTCAACTGGGTCTCTATCTGAACTGATATGCATGAGTTATTTAAGCTATAATATTCAGTTATCTGAAAATACTAGTTGCTACATGCATGCAAGAATTAACAAACTGAATCTCATTAATTTAACAACTTCCTAAATTAATATAACTGGACTTGACTTAGTTAACTGAGGAAACTAATTACAATTCATAATTAAAACTCATCCTTATCTCTTTAACTGATGGATAAATTCATCAATTAATAGATAAACTATTGCATGCCCTCACATAGACTTCAAGTTTGTTTTTCCTTAAGTAATTAACTCATGGAGATTAATTAATTAATATTTTAAACTACTATTAATACCAAATTCGTTTTTACTTCCTATAGTTAGACCAGGGACTGCTAAAAATAGGAAGGGACCCAGAAATGCTATTTTTAGAAGTTTCTATTTTTAGCAGTTTCACCCCTCACCAAAGGTGGCCAAAATGCTCATTGGCCAAACTGCTATTTTTAGCAGATCTATTTTTAGCACTTTCTAATTTTAGCATTTCTTGTTGCACATTTTTCAACAATGAAGACATACACACTCTGAGCTTACAAGCATCCACAGAACAAAAATGAGTGGAAGTGCATGACATGCAGTCCATGGACATACCATGATGCTGTGTGACACTACGTGCAGATGTTGAGCACATAGATACTCTTGAATGTGACATGCAAGCACACATGAGGAAGATAGACCACTTACGTTATGCAAGTGTGCTTGCTGAGTAATATTCCTCCAATGCATGAGTGATGGGATCATGTAGTTCGAGTGGAGGAAGTGAAATCTCAGTGTTGGATTGATATTCAATGCATACAAATGAGTGATGGGGAGCCTTAGGAATTTGAACAATTTCTTAATAAGAAGTGAAACCAACCTTAGGATAGCGAGGACCTGACATAACCATTAGCTCGGGCTAAAGTGCTTAGATAGTTTGTGGAGCACTTCATCGACAGATATATCATTGTAGACCAGTGTCTTAGATAGATTCAAAACAATTGAATCAACATCATGATTAGGGGATGAGCGAAAAAGATCACAACAACTAAGATAAAAAAACTCAGGATGTTGGTCAACATCCTCATGATTTGATGAATTTCATAGAGGGGTAGATGAGAAGTAAGAATGTTCATCCTCTGCATTTCCGGAAAAGATAGATGAAAAATCAATTGGATGTTCAAGGAATGATTGGTCCTCTCCATTTTTAGATGATGGACTAACATACAGTGTATCTTGCGAATGATCAACAATGGGTGCGTCCATGGACGAAGAAACACATGAAAAATCCAAGATGGTAGGATCACCAAGGAGGTCAGGAAAAAATGGAGGAGGTACAAACATATAGGGATAGTGCTCTACTATCGGTGTATGTTCAAGATCCCAGTCATACTGTTAGTGAATGAAAATGCATGTTGGTTGTGCAATACCAAATCCGTTGATAAATAGGTCTTCATTCAAAACATGTGTAGAGTCCGGAATAAAAGAACACAAGATAGTGCAATCCGGAAGATGATCAGATTACGAGGATGGAGGTTGAGGTACGAAATACATGTGATAAACCATGGGATTCCCGACCAATATTGCATGAAAATTGGAAGGAGCGATGTCAGGAGGATGTGACAGTTGAATAGATGTGTGTTCATGCTCTCCCACATCACTTTGCGATGGTGGAGTTGTTTGATGAGGGGACAATGGACAATCATTTTTTACAATGACCGTGTCCATTTGTGATTGCATAGCTCCATCACCGAACTATGTTGAGCGGGGCTTGAGCTTGAACTTCTTCTTGGGATTCACATATTGGATAAGACAATATTCGTATCTGTCAATGAGATACTAGAATTTCATCTGGCTTTTCGGAGCTTCAAACTAAAAAACATGGAATCACTGCAAAAAATCATCAGGAAATTCTTGAGGAGCCTTCCGTTTCTCTAAAAGTTTTTTGCCAAGAGGTTCTGGATCAAAATGATGGAAAGTAGATTCAATGAGATCAAAGAACTACTCAAGTGAGTGCACGCTGCTGGGTGGTAGATTCCAACACCACCATAGTGGGAATTCACGAAGTGTGTATGAAAGAAGCATGTTGGCCTTTTATGCATAGAACGCATGTACAAGTAATGCATATAAGTATTCTAAGAACTCAAGCCAGGCTATTTTTCCTTCACCATCATACATGAATTCGACCAAGAGATCAGAAAAATCCCTTGTGATGTTGAGGGGTGAGTGTGATAGTATCCATGATAGATGTATAAAGGTTCAAAACTGGATGAGAGGACACAACTGGTCATCTGGCCCTCCTTCTAGAGCCAAAAATGTTGACAGTGTTGGACCTGTCAACATGTCAAGGGATCTCCTTGGTAAGAAGTCCCAATTAGAACTTAGATCGTTTTGTGCAGGAGTCCCAATAGTGGGTCGTACAATATCCCCTTGACCGCGGTTTTGCACAGAGGCATGTAAAATGTCCCTATTGGTAGCAAGGGTGTGACAGTTGCGGCATGTCAAGGAAGGTGCATGAACAGTTCTAACACATAGAAAGTGGTGTGAGTGCGCCCCTTGGAAACCTGTGATAGCACATGGCTTGGAAGGGAACGCATGAGTGAAGATGCATCACAAATTGGAAAGCAAGTTAGCGAGCAATCCAAAGTTATGGTTAAACCAATCAGTACATTTCAGTAAGATTCATACATACTTATACATAATATTCCATACATGCATGCATAAGAAAACAAATACATATATCATTTAGAGTAAACAAGATAGCTGAAATAGAATACGACATATGCATGAAACGTGCTGGCTCTATTATATTAAGAAGTGTAAGTTCCAGTCATACAATACATCCATGTCCATCCACTAGTTCCAATAGCGGAATGTTACAGTCACAACCGCCTGCTCCTCGTGTTACCGGGAATAGTGTCCACTCAGATGCTGCTATTCCCACTAAGATGGGTGGCTATCTTAGAAACAAACAAGTAAAGTCTACTTTCGTTTTCCTCTATGAAAATAGACAAGAGGAAAACCAAGAAGACCAACTTGCGAAACTTGAGGTTGGAATACAACTGGTGACGCTTGTGCTTGTGATACTGCCACAATAGTTGGCGTAGTGGGGATGTTTGTCATAGGTAAACTTTTTTGTATTGAGCATACAACTCTTGGTTGTTGAGACAGGATTGGCACCCAACCGCTAGTTGTGATTCCAGCATAACCCAAATTTTGTTGTGAACTCACGCATGGTTGTCCTTACAAGGAAGGCAATGAAAGGGTATATGGCCCTCCATACGATGGTAATCCAGTAATCAAAGGAATGATTTTCCTTTGGGGACCGGTTTGCCCAAATTGACCTTGTGACTGATCAATTTGTTGAGACTCAACGTAAGAGATTCCAGATATAATTCCGGACAAACAAACGGGAACAATCCATACTGTCGAGATAGCCCCTGGATGGACTCCATCCAACGATTGAAAGCTGGTTGGGATAGATGGCACGCCAGCGAACACTGTCAGAATAGCAGAAGGAGCTTCTGTTGTTGCTGTGTCGGGTAACACAGTCCTTGATGTTGACGTTTGTTCAGACATATTAAGCCTATCAAAAAGATTCCTCAGCGATTCTTCAGGAACTTCCGATGGTGGGTAAATATCTTCTGATGAAGAAGGATACAGGGCGATCCCAAATCCAAGTTGCGTTGGAGTGCTAGATGAAGGACCTTCCATAATCTCTTCTGTGGCAATTAATCCGAAAGGAAGAAGCTGACCGTCAGGTCTGTAAAATATTTCTGGTGCTGGAGAAAATGTCAGTTCTGCAACAACAGATTTTTGGGTAGTAACACCTTCTGAATTGGCTGTAGATGGAGCCGGTTCAGGAATAGAAGTGTTAACCGTCACACTAGGATCAGTTATAATGTCCTTTTGATGTTGCAGAATTTCTTCTGTAGAGGCAGGGATACTAGAAATGTTCGGAGTAATCGGAGTCTCTGAGGATGTTGGAGTGCTTGCTCCAACCAACTTAGGGGACTTTGATCCGGTTAAACGAGTTTGCTTCATCTGGAATGGTTTCGCTTCCGAAGTCAACGACGGTTGACTCTTAAGTCTCCGTGAACGACGGGGTTTTGATTGACTTTCTTCCACGATTGCAGATTACTTGATCAACTCAAAATAAAAAGGGAAAAAATGTTTTTCGAATTAAATGAATTTTAGACGCTTTGACACAACTTGTTTTTTCAATTTTAAAGAGTCGAGAAAAAACAAAAGATGACCCTAGTCACCTTCGATTTTTATTGAGCCTGAAGTGACAAGCACTCAGAGGACCTTTTCCTTTAAGGAGTCTGAAAAGGAGCAAAATGGACTTCTCTGGAGATCTAGGCAGAGAGGATTACCAAACCAATCGCAAAAAAACAGAATACCTTTTACGGTATGGCAATCAATCTTCCCGAATGCTGTGTTCAGTGCATTGCGATCGATAGGGCGGCAGACACGACTTCCTAAGGATAAAGGATGCAACCTATTGTGTTCTCCCAATATATACTCGACGGTACGTGGGAGCACAAGTCCGTACTGGAACTTTCCATCTCAGAGTGGAGGAATCACTCAACCAACACTGAAAGCAACAGTTACCAGGTTTTACGATGTCGGAATACGTCTCTAGCCTAGACCTCTAGATGTTGTGCGTTAGGTTCCAAAGCGTTGTTAGATTCATTAAATTTATTTTAAGTTGATCTTGCTTAAAAATTTTCCTTTCAAGTTCACCGCGTGATGTGTATAAAATTCCTAAAATGTAGTCTAAGATGATAAACAAACGTTTAATCTTCTTTCGACAATGAAAATCCTAGCTACTAAGGAAAGAAAGTTAAGAATCTTTCTGCAAAGAGCACAGAGCACACGTTAAATGCACTGTCCTAAATCAAACCAAGCAGTCGAAATGCAAATGCACATGCATATATTTGTTTTCAGCCTTCTTAATGTATGAATGATGATAAGAAAGCTATGTGCAAATCTGAATTATTTTCAAAGGGTCAGTACTCAACAAATTTCTTTTTCAAAATGAAGTGAAGGTAAGAGAGACACTTTGCGATTTTGAAATGAAAATTGCTTTTCGACACTTTAAAAAACTACTAATTCAAATCATATGCAATATTAACTGTATAATCGATTATCAAGAACAATGGGTTTGTCTTCTAAAATTGAAAATGATAGCTACGACACTTTCAGATCCAGAAACGACAGTTCGACTATGCTACTTTTTTGCAAAAGAGAACTAAAAATGGCGCACAATACATAAAACCACTTACATTTATTTGCACTAAGGAGGTGGAATAATGCAAGAGAAGGGGGTTTTCACAGAGATACACTGACTACAGACAACAAAACTCTTGAATAGGACTAAAAACGGTGAGAAAAAACCACAGTCTGAAGGTAAAGTTAACCTTCCCTGACCATCGCACCTGTTACACAATGAAACCAGTATGCAACGCACCTACTGCACTCGGGAAGTGTGATGCATATAGTCTGCCTTGAAGGCAGGGTGCGATGGTACCAGTGCGAGACTTTAAACAAGTTTTCTCTCACAATTTTGCAATTCAGTTCAGGGATTTAGGCCAAGTAAGTAATGTTCAGTGTATGTAAAACACAGGGGTGATCTAAAGAGGTTACTAGAGCCACCACTTAGGGCAATTAGATTGTTTGTAGATCGATTGTTTAATTCATAAACATAACCCAGAGATAGACTGAAGTAGCATTGATCTACTTTGCATTTGTATAACAAATGTAGTTTGAAGGCTAGCTAGCTCGGCTTCACGATCCGTCTGTAAGTTTATAAAAGAAACAAAGATAGATAGGCTAACAAAACATCTAGTCGCTACCCAGTGGAGTCGCCATTTTGTTACTGGGAATAGTGTCCACTCAGATTCTGCTATTCCCACTAAGATGGGTGGCTATATTAGAAACAAACAAGTAAAGTCTAATTTCGTTTTCCTTTATGAAAATAGACAAGAGGAGAACCAAGAAGACCAACCTTAGTCTTGCGCTTGATTTCCTCTCCTTCTTGATAGAGCTCCGCCGCTTGTTCTTCATCTGCCCAGCTTCAAAGAGCACCTGTAGAATCACATCAACATACTACTATCGAAGAAACAAAGATCTATATTCATAAATAACACAAGACTAGATGTGTGTTAACCATACAAATGCATATATAAACAAGTACACACGAATATGGAGGAAAACTAGAATATCTTTATTAAGATGAAAAGTAGCAAGAGGATTACAACCATATGTTCTGACCCAGCATCATCCCCCAGCTAGAAAGCCCTTCTTCACCTCAAGCAAAGCTTAGATCACCCAACACTATGAATGTACACCAGAAAACAACAACACTTCTCTATAAGATACAAAATTCAAGCCTCTGGATCTCTGTGATGAGGGATCCATATATAGATGATTATAGGGAGGTGAGTCATCTTCTGGGATCTTAATTAGTGTCCTCTCTCTGATAGTTCTTGCTTCCACTTGGAGAATGATGATCTCCTACTCATCCCTGCTCGAAAACAGAGAGGCAAGTGTCAGAGGGGAAGCTTCTGAAAGATTCCATGATCTTCCACCTCGCATTTTTTCCTTGCCATTTGTCCATTCCTGACCGTCGCACCCTATAGAGGAGCAATTCAATATGCATCACACCTTGTACACTGGGAAGGTGATATGCATCGCGCCCTTTGCACTGGGATTTCAGTATGTTCCAGTTTTGACCATTTATGAGCAGTTTTCAGTGGAGAACTTCTGGGAGGTGATGTAATCAGTTGACCTTGTTCCTTTAGGCAGTGAAGCAACACTTTTAGGGACTTAGGAGCCCTTAGTTTATGGAAATTTATGATTGGTTTGAAGTGCCCAAAAATTTCTATAACGCCTCAAAAGAGATATACTAGCTCTACACAGTGGAGAAACCAAGGCTCGTTACAATATTGTCCAAGATTTCTCTAAGATACTCCTATTGGAGGCATGGCTAACAAAATGCCTATACAATGAGTTATGAGGGACTATTTATAGAAAAGGGTGGGGTGACCCTTGACATCCCCCTTTGTGACTATTCATCTACCCTCATGACTCTTCAACTACTCTATGATTGTTACATCCAACTATCGACACTTGAAATTCCACTTGACAAGATGTTACATACAATCTGCACATGTACCCATGTGAGACAAAATGGCTTGAGCAAGCCATGCAATACATCACTGACAATCAGACTGTTGTGGTGAGACTAACTCTTTGACATCCTTCAGATGGTTGATTGTGGCAAACTGATGCCTAGCTTGGTCGTCTGTGATGGTGTCCGTGGGCTCAATGGTGACATCCTACTGAAAGCGAACTCTCACCTCTGTTGCATCTGGGTACACTGATATGGATCCTCTGTCCAAATCGATTGATAGCATATGCATGGTTGTCTTGAGTGCAGCTGAACCAACAACATACCGATGCATAGTGTTTGTGTTGATCTCCAAGTGTGTGCTGGTGGCCATGTGCATCAATTTGTCAAAGTACATGTTCAGCTCCATATGGAATTTCTCCTTGTCTTCACCTCGGTAAGTGTGCCAAATGGGTGGGATTGCATGCATGGGAATAATGACATGCACGCTGCTAAATTCCCTTGCATGCAATCAACAACACTGCTCACCTTGTTTGCTCCATGCTAGCTGCTGGGATGGATCTATAACTTGTACAGATGAGGTTTCATCCATTTGTGCATGTTGTGCCCTCTGCTATACCTATTCCTACTACAACTCATTCTCTCGTATGTGTAGCTCCTGTTGGAATTGATTCTTTTCTTCACCTCGATGAGTGTGCCAAATGGGTGGTATCGCATGTGTGTGCATAATGACATTCATGCTGTTGAATTCGCTTACATGTGATCAACAACACTGCTCACCTTGTCTTCTCCATGCTAGCTATTGGGATAGATCTATAACTTGTATGGGTGTACTTTCATCTATTTGTGCATGTTGCACCCCCTGCTGTACCTGTTCTTGCTGCAACTCATTCTCTCATTTGTGTAGCTCCTATTCTTCCTTGAGTTTCTGCTTCAGCACATGCAACTCCTTCTATGTTTCTCTCTCTACCTTCACGCGATCTTCATGTCGTGCCATCACCTCATAGCCTCAATCTCCAAAGCCGCTTTCGTCATGAGTGGATCTTCTTTGAAATTGCAGCGTTTCTTTGCCTCTATGCTATTAACAACCTTCCTCTTGCACTCGCCACATGTGGGTGTGTTGCCTTCTGCTGCTACTAATGGTCCTTCTCATTGTGATACTATTTCCATATTATCTTGATGTCCTTGTATATGAAAAACTTGATGTCTTCATAAGGAGGCAAGCTCATAGAGACTTGCTTCATTGCAACCCCCATTGTGCTCTCAACGGAGTCCTTTGACTCTGATCTCTTGAAGTCCATTGTACTTGTGCTACTGAGAGATAGATGAACACCTGTGATGCTTGGAGACATATCAACACTCATGGAAAGAAATCTGTCAGTCGAAAACCAAAACAAATTTGAGGACTTACTTGCAATATACTTGTGTGATTGATCATGAAGGTTGCACAAATTCTGCTAGGAGGTCAGGAGATTGACTGCCAAAACTGCGCAAGGCACAGTCTAGGCTATCAAGAGGCTAACTGACTACTGGAATTACACAATGTACAGTCTATCCTAGCTTGCTGAGGATTGAAACTACGCAATGCGCAATTTTAGTTAGCAGTGACATGCAACCAACAAACTGCATTGCACAGTTTCTAGGGCCAATAGGACACTGCCTCCAAGAATTGCACAATGCAAGCTTGGAGGTCAGTGTTGGGTTAGAGTTGTGTAATCTCTGTAGGGAAGGCAGAGTCTTCACTTGTGGAAATGTGTAGTTCTAGTTTGGCAAGGCATGGTCCGGGCCAAGGTAGCCTAGACTAGCCAATGGGTGACTCAAAACATGAGAAGTTTGAATGCATGATGAGATGAGTGCAAACAAGAGTGAATGATCATACATGCAAATAGGAAGTGTATGATTCAAGAAATGGGAAAGAATGCATGTGTGTGAAGTGAGTCGCTGCAATGACGACCATTTGTGCAAAAACAATGTCATGCATGCGACAATAGTGAGATGCGAACAAAAACTAAAATGGTTCTTCTACAAGCTAACATGCATCAAAACAATAATAAGCACTCACTGAAATCAAGTAGACAACACTCATGCAAAGCTAAACATAAAAAATGACAGAAACGCAACACGAGACATGAAAAGCGGGCTTACTCCAAAACAACTGAGCTGAATGTGCCAATGACTCCTAGATGCAATGTGGGATGTCATAGTTGCAAGGTCGATGTGACGAATGAGCTTTGCAGCATTCGGTTGATGAGTTTTGATGAAATCAAGGTCTTGATGTGCATGCCACAAATCTAGGAAAAGCTACACTTGGTGGGAGGTTTCTGAAATGGTCCTTACATGTAACCTCCATTTGCTAAAAATAGATCCTTGAATCAAGGTATGCCTTTGCATACTTCCTTGGGAGAATTAGTCCGTGCATGAAAATTAGTTTTGCTTGGTCCCAGAGGGAACCGGTCAACCTGAAGGCACATGCATCGATCTTCGAGCTTGGGATGAAAACCTGTGCAGTTTCTGGGCTAAGCAGAGATGGTTGTCCCAGAGGGATTGTGCAATTTCTAAGAGAAACATGTGATTGTCTCCCAGTATTGCACAATTTCTGGGCTAAGCAGCTATCCTGGGTCAGACCTCGCAATTTTCTCAAGGAAGCCTGTCTGACTTTATTGCACAATTTCTGAGCCCAACAGGTGGCTTGGATGGATTTATGCAATTTCTGCTAGCTGCTAGGCCTAGTGTCCTAGAGGGATTGTGCAATTTCTAGGAGCAGCAGGTGACTGTTGCACATAATTGCACAATTTCTCGGGTGAGCAACTGTCCTGGGATGAATTGCACAACTTTTGAGAGGAAGATTGTCAAGAAGAATTGTAGAATTATGGAGCTCAGCTGCGTGTCCATCTAGGTTTGCACAATCTCTAGAGGGAAGGCTGGTTCCCCTCTAGAATTGTGCAATTCCTAGAGGGAGCTGCTCAACCAACAACTAACACTAAGTCTGAAAAGTAGCTTATGAAGGGGGTGGAACAAACTTGCATGCATAGATTTACAAGACTCTATGAAACAATTGAAGATGATGGATCCCAGTTGGGATTTGAAACGTTGGCAAAAAGATGTTTATACTGTGGGTTCTCTGGTTAATGATCCAAAAATTGAAAGACATGCTGTTGAGGATGGTTGGTAGGGAGGCTCCAAAATGAAGCTAAGGAAAAGTTTTGGAGGGTGGTTGTAGCTGCTACAACACACTCCCAAAGGCCTCCCACCTATTCGTGATCAGGATCATGCTATTCATTTGATTCCAGGAGGTGTTCCTCCAAATATCAAACCTTATAGATATCCCTATGCCCAAAAGAGTGAGATTTAATGTGTGGTGGCAAAAATCCTATAGGTTGGTATAATTCAACCTCGTCAAAATTATTTCTCTGCTCCAGTAGTATTGGTGCATAAGAAGGATGGACCATGGTGTATGTGTCCAGATTATAGGGAGCTCAACAAGCTCACTATTAATGATAAATGTCCCATTCCTGTCATTGATGAATTGTTGGATGAATTACATGGAGAATTTTACTTCACTCAATTAGTTCTTCGTTCAAGATATCATCAAATTAGAATGAACATTGAAGACATTCCAAAAACAACATTAAGAACTGATGAGGGCCATTATGAATTTTCGGTCAAGCCTTTTTGGCTTACTAATACAAATTCCACATTTCAAGGTTTGCTGAATTCCATTTTCAAACCTTTCCTTAGAAAATTTGTGTTAGTATTTTTTGATGATATACTAGTCTACAACAAGTCTTGTAAGGTTCATGTTCAACATGTTGAGAGGGTGCTCAAACTATTGGAAGAGAAACAACTATATGCAAAAACCTCCAAATGTTTCTTTGGAATATGGGAGGTGGAATGTTAGGGTCATATTGTATCTCATGAGGGTGTTAAGGTAGACCCTAAAAAAACTCAATCCATTAAGGAATGGAAAATCCCCACAACCATAAAGCATTTTCGAGGATTTCTTAGATTGACAGGGTATTATCGCAAGTTTGTTAAGAATTATGGGAGAATAGAAACACCTCTAAGAACATTACCATAGAAAAATGCATTTACATGGAATCTAGAAGAAACTAGGGCCTTTGAACATCTTAAAGAGGCAATTTGCCTAGCATTGGTCTTAGCTATGCTAGATTTCACAAAAACCTTTATTGTGGAATGTGATGCCTTGAGAAATGGAATTGGTGCTATTTTAATGCAAGAAGGAAGACCTATTTCTTTTTAAAGTCATCCAGTCAAAGGAAAGTATTTACACAAACCTATTTATGAGAAGGAAATGTTGGCAATACTACATGCACTAAAGCAATGGTGACCTTACCTAATAGGAAGACACTTCAAAGTAAAAACAAGTCATGATAGTCTTAAATACTTTTTGGAAAAAATATTATATTTAGAAAAGCAACAAAAATGGGTCACAAAGATGCTGGGTTATGATTTTGAAATCATTTACAAAAAAAGGGAAGCAAAATGTTGTTGCAGATGCAAACTCAAGAAAGGATGAGGATGTGGAAGCATTGCTTTGTTCCATTTTTATTATCCAACTTGATTGGATAACTGAAGCAAGGGATGAATGAACAATGTAAACTTTGAAACGGGACCTATAAACTCAAAACAGGGACCCTGGCTAAAAAACCCCATAAAAGCATCAAAAACTATGCTAAAAACAAAAAGTGTTGATGCTGGAATAACACCTTTTTTTTTCAAGGGTAAATTCTTAACATGTTTTAAAAATGGCAGTGAAAACCAATTTTTTGTGCAAAAAATGTCCAAAACACACCTTCAAAATGGAAAGCGCTGATGTTCGAATAACACATTTTTTTTCAATGGTATGTTTTGTGCAAAAAACACCCTGAAAAACGATAAGTATTGACGTTGGGATAACATTTTTTTTTTAAGGGTAAAATTTCAACATTTTGAAATAATAGCGTAAAAGATTTTATCATGACCCCGAAAAACATTAAAATTTCAAAAGAACAATGAAAACATAAAATAAAATTTAAAAAATTAAAAAACACAAAAA
>APFE031591766.1:45652-60116 GCA_000404065.3 Pinus taeda
ATCAACATTTAAAAAAAGAAAAATAAAATCAACTTGAAAATTCGTTAAGTAATCATAATTTCAAAAAAATTGGACATAATAAATTTTAAAGTTTGAAACCTAAGTCCTCTAAAAAAAGGTATACTGCATCAACACGTTGCATCGACACGTTTCAAAACCAGCATGAAAATCACTAACATTTAAAAACAAATATTTATATTTGATACATAAGAAAATTTAAAGTGTAAAACATATGCTCCGAAAAGGAAAGAAGTATATTCTGCATCACTACTTTTCAAAATCGGGTCATGTTTTTACTATCCCTATGTAACGGGTAATCGTATCAGTTATTTAAAGTGCCAAAATCTATGATCTAAAAAGAATATGTGTGTTCTGCATTGCCCCTTTTCGAAATCGGGTCACTTTTTTGCTATCTCTACAAAACAGGTAACAATATCAATTCCCGTTTCAAAGTTTACATTGTTAATGGATGAATCAACATGATCCTACTACGTCTGATACATTTAGCTAGAAAGATGATTCATTATGGTACAAATATTGCTGATATCTTTGTAAGAATTTCCAACTCAAGAAAAAATATTGTTTTTGGATTACACACCTCCCCTTTAGGGGGCACTTAGAATTTTTAAAAACTTACCATAGGATCAAGAATTTTTTTTGGGATGGCCTTAAATCTGATATTCAAAAGTTTGTGGCATAATGTTTGATTTGCCAACAAAATAAAGTTGAAACAATTAAGACCCTGAGTCTATTACAACCTTTAGCCATTCCAAGTCAGTGTTGGGAGGAGGTCTCAATGGATTTTATCACAGGTTTACCCAAGTCTTAATTCAAATAGTGTTGCCAAAACTTAATGAAGAAGGAAAAACCATATTTGAGCCTGAAGCAGTCACGAAAATAAGAAATTGATAGCTACGTAATTGATTAATTTTAGAGTATCTCATTAAGTGAAATAACTTACCCGCTGAGCTGGTGGCATAACATGCATGCAATGAGAGTAAAATCAAGATCGAACTATGAATCCAAATCTTCACCTGCTCCTCCTCTTGAGGTATTCTTGATTGTCTTCTTATGTGGACACTTCATGGTATAGTGCTCGAATTGATGACAATGAAATCACTTGATTCTGGACAAGTCTTTCTTCTTACACCCTTGAATAGATTCAACTTTGGATTAGGATTTCTTCCCTTTCCCTTTCTTTTCCTTTCCAGCCAAGGCACAATTATCCTCATCTCCACCCTTGGATGATTTCCCTATTTGGTATTCCACCTTATTTTTCCTGCACGAAGTCAAACCATAAGCACTCCAAACTTGGTAGTTTCTACCTACCATTTACCGAATATTGATAACTATGAAAACTCTTGGGAAGGCCTAAAAGAGCTAGAGCTACCAAGTCTTCTTTAGGGAAATTAACACCAACCATGCCAAGTTCATCATGAAACTGTGTAAACCTGCTCAGATACTGTGCAATTCTATCATTCTTCTACATCTTGACATTTTGAAGCTTGTCCTTGATTGTCAACTTCCTGTGGTCACTATTGTTCTCAAACAATTATGTTGGTGTTTTCCACATCATGAAAAAAAACTCTTTTCCATAGAGATTCAAGACAATATGATCCTGTACTCCCTCCAATGTGATTCTCCTCGCTTTGGCCACATCTTTCTTCCACTGAGAAAGATTCTAGGCATCAGATGTTTGGGGTTTTTCTACATCTATCTTGATGTATTCTAGTGGCCCATTGTCATCCAATACTGCCTCAGTGTGGTACTTCCATGCAACAAAGTTTGAGGTTCCTTCCAAGGAATACTTGAGCCTCAGTCCATTGAAAACCATCTTCTTAGTCCTAAAGAAAACCTGCAACACTAATCTGCAAATTTGAACCTCCTGGAATGACAACTTCGAAATCTACGTTCTACAGTGATTCTAGTTCTGATACCATGTAGAAATTAATTTGTAGATTCAAAAATTCTCATGAAATTTGCTAAATCACAAGACTTGAAGCTACTCATATGATTTACAGAAGTTAATTCACCACCTAGAACAAGAATCATAGACATGTAAAAGGAAACATCACCCATGCACAAATATTTATATAGGGGAAGCAACTACTCAAAACCCCTTACTATCTATATTGCATTAATCAAACGATAAAGATGAAATACATAAGTTTTCTCAAGCCTGAGCACACCCTGCAAGTGTATAGTCTATCCCTCTACCTGACTGACTTTCTTTGACCAACACTTAGCCAATTTTCAAGCCCTCTAGGCTCCTATTTCCTTCAATTGTTTCCTTGGGAAATTGACTCCTATTATTTAGTAAATTCTCACTATTGAACCACATAATTTCCTAGGGTCCTTCCTCTGATTGCATGCACCACATGTACACATTGGAACATACTACAACTGATAGTACACTCCCTTTGAATCTCCATCTCAACTGGGTAAATCAAATTCTCTGAATGAAACAATTATTTTGGGTTGATTGATAAGTTAATTGGTTGATCATTGAGTGTGGTTGAAGTTCCACTTCCACAACTTGACCTCCACTAGTTCTTCTAATAGTTAGAATTAGTTAAATTGGCAATAACTCAAATTAACTGAAATATATTGATACAAATTATCAATCAAACATAATAAACTAAACTCAATATTCCTCAAGTTGAATTAATTGATTTAACTAAGTGACAAGTGTAATGTCAACTCAGTTAACTACCTCCAAGATTTCTACTGAAATAGAAATTCAATTTTTCTCTAGTTTGACCAAGGAAAAGTCAAACTGAGATTTTCTTGCTGCATTTTCAACAAAGGAAATGAAATTAAAACGACTTTATAGACTTGGGAAATGAGTCCATCAACTTCATTCCTATTCCATATCTTTTTAATTTCACTATAAAAAAAAATATCAATTTATTATTTCACTATGCAAATAAAAATATTCAATTGCTTATTTGTTTAAATAATATAACCTTTTGTAAAAAATTCTCATAAAAAATGAATGTTAGTTATCAATTTAAAAAAGTGTGTGTATTATTGAAAATAGATAAAAAATATCTTTACATAAAAGACAATAAACACTTTTATACAATAATTATTGTAGAACACTTTTGACATTTTCATCATGAATTACCAACTTGAATTCCATTTCCGTCTACTTTGTCAGGTTTTAGATAGTCCACTAGTTGACCACTCTACAAACTGCAATGGGTACTCTCCTTTCCCAAGGACCTTTGAGCTATAATGGGGTTGTATGAAAGGTACCAAATAGAAAACAAGAAAAGAGTGAAACCATTAAACTTGATAGAAAATCCCCAACTCAAGAACACTCTCTAATAGATCAAACTATTCAACAATTTACTCGTGCAAAATGTACTATACATCAAGGATTCAAGATTAGGGTACAAAAAGTATGAGCCCTCTAGCTCAAGTCCTTCATTTATAAGATTTGTGGCTAATAAAACTTTTCCATCTCATGTAAAAACGTAATTTTATATTGTTCTAATTATGTGTTATTCACCTACCCATGTGTTAGTCACATGCACAAGTACACAAAACATAATGTTTTGTCCTTACCTAACTACTAGAATTCCTATTTTTACTCATATACATCCCCTTGATTTCATCCTCTTTTCCTACTTGAGTGGGTACACATGTAGTTACTCCTCTCGTTAAGTATTAACCCTCTATGATATATAGGAGCTCACTTTTCATTTCCCATATTTCTATTTGAGGTTTATTTCCATGTTCCTCTTTCTTCTCCTTAATTCATCTTACACTAGTAATTAATTTCCAGTTAATTAAAAATTACTCCTTTTCAATTCCATGCATCTTTAGAATAGATCTATTCTTGTGTGCGTGGTGGGTGGGGGTGGGGGGCAGTTAATATGCAATGCATATTACTTTCCCCACCCCCACCCCCACCCACACCCACACAAATGCATATCGTGAGGTGGGGTGGGAGGAGGTTTAATATGCAATGATATGTGGGTTGGGTGGGGTGGGGTTGGGGGGAGTTTAAATTATGCAAAGGGGGGAGTTTAATATGCACTGCATATGTGGGTTGGGTTGGTGGGTGGGGGAGTTAATATGCAATGCATAATTAACTCCTTCCCCCCCCACCCCACCCCCCACCCACATCTATTCTTCTAATGGTTTTTCAATGAAATAATTTTATTTCTTTTTGTTATGAAGAGTACTAACCCATATGCTCAATAAACCAATAAACCATGCACTTTTAAGTTTTCTTAAACTAGATAAATAACACATCCTAAGTCAAACATTTGTTCTTATGCTTAACCAAGCATCTTTGCTTATATACTTAAATTTAAATATAATCGATATGAAAGGTGCCAAGCTAATCCACTCCCTTCAAGATTTACCTTTTAGTAAGTACCAAAGGTGCCATGTTCATACATACCCTTCAAGTGTCCAACTTTCTTGGTGGGGGACACTGTGTTATTGTTGAGATCTTGTTAACTCAACTTTGTCACTACCTTGTTGAGAGACTAATTATCAATAAGGAATAAGGATGTGATCTTATTGCATGCCCCTTAGGTAAACTTCATGAGTGACTAAATCCATAGCCTACCCTCATGGAAATGTGCAACATCTAAGCGAAAACATCAACTTTTCAACCTAGGTCAAGGAAATCGAGTGCTAGTCAGCGGAAATAGGAATATTGTTCCTCCTCTCTTAATGATATTCTAAACATTTCCTTACAATGCCATCACCCATTTGTGAATTATTCGGCAAGCATATTCCCTATGTCTAAAAACATTAAAACCAGCATATTAGCTTGTTCCATAATCATAAATTAAAGCATATCATTCATTTCATAACACATGATAATACTTTAAATTAATTTAGAGTCCATATTCGAAATACATTCATCCCAATGTTTCATAACCATATGAATTGATAACATCAATTACATTATATCAATGTGCATTTTATCCACCCATGGTTCATATAATATTTAATTAATTTTTAATTCATAATTGCCATTATTTCAATTAAATTAAATTTAAATAATTAAATAATTTGAGTTTATTATCATAATGCATGTCAAAAAATCAATTCATTTTGTAAACCAGACCACCCCAACTAATAAAATTTAATTTGTAAAACTAGCTAAAACAAACATGGCACTACATACACCATGTCGTTAAGAAAATTATCCTAAAGTTATAAAATAAATAAGGTAACAATTAATGCATCTCAGTCGTGTATTCCCAAGTAGTGAAGTTGGTAATATAATTATCTCATTAGAACATTACATGGTCTACCAAATGATGTGAAAGATGTTGAATGCACTAATTCAAAATGTGGATTGGTTCAACTATCAAAGCCACCTAGTACAAATCTACAAATGACTCAAATCATGTAACACTACCTAGTTGCCTCTGTCCTTTACCAAGGGATATGGGTATTCTTCTATAAGACACCCAACCTCCTAAGTGACCTTAATAACTTGGGGATAATTCTTTTCACTTTCCTTAACTCAAAGCCCATCTTTGAGGTCACCATCATCTTTTACTCAATAAAAAATTATCGATAATGTAAAACTTATCTTATTCTGAATCCAGGACACCAATATATAACTCAATTTTTCAATAATAATACCACATCAACAATTTTGTACATCTAACATATAGTAAATGACATAAAAACTATGTTCCATGTGTTACCTCAAAGATGTGCTCTCCTAACACTAGGACCACTTGGCTATGCTATACCATTCCCCTAATCCCCACATAAATTACTTTTATGTTTGTTGAACTAGGATTATAATTTAAATTATTTACTTTTATGTTTGTTGAACTAGGATTATAATTTAAATTATTTTTATATATTAAAGAAATATTTTACACAAGAAATTTGTGAACATTTTCCGGGAAAGATATTTAGCCATCCCTAACGAAATTTGTTATTTACTAATCATGTCCAACCCAAATATTTGGACCACTTTTTAAGAAAAATATTATTATTATAATCTCTTGTTGGCCCCGTCTTATGCAGAGTGGCCAAACATTTTCTTTTTACCATGTTGTTACCTTTCAGCATTATGGATTCCACAAAAATAAGTATAAGAATTATTCTTACTTTCCATTGACGTGGATGTGCAGAAACCTTCCACATCATTTATATCTCGAACACTTACCGCTACATTTCCACACATCATTCAATCTGCACCAACATTTTTGCACTACCCATACTTCGTTTATTTTTATGAAATGTTATGAAAAGGTCTAAAACAAGCTTCAAACTCAATGAGAACTTATTAAACAATATTGTAAACACAAATATATTCATTTTTGTGAATGGAATAAACAAATCTTAATGCTAGTAGGGGAAAATATCAGGCATAAATTCCACATAATTTTTCACGAACTAAAAACATGGAATTACATTTCGACATTTTTGTCCTTTTTTCACATAGTGAATAATGTTAGAAAATGTAGGATATGAAGGCAAGATTCTCATTAAAATAAAAAGGCAAGATTCTCATTAAAGGAAAGAATGTCTTAACATAATTATCACTTGAAATCTTTCCATTCAGAAACCTCAAATTGGATAAACTTTTTCAATGCAAAAATCTCAAATTGGATAAATTTTTCCTATTAGATAAAAGATGTAAACATAAACTCCATTATCCATTTGAGGATTCAAGTTCATCTTGCATTTATATATTGATTTTATTTCTCTGTACTTCACCATATAAGCCAAATGGGAATAAAACTGAGGAATTTAACATATGGCCATGAGAATTAATATTAATTTTGAGAGTTACACTATGTAATTAACACAAATTATAATATACATTAACTTATTCAAATATTTTCATTAGGATTTAAGACATTTCAACCTAGTAAAATTTAGTATTTTATATGGGTAAAACAAATACAAAATAATTGACCTACTATATCCAAAGACATATGGGTATCAAATTACACATTAATATTAACCATAGAATATGAATTAATGAGTCCATAACAATTAGTTTGATCTAAGATAATTGTGAATATTGCGTTCACACTAATCATTGAAAATCTCGAAGACCTACAACCTGGTGTAGAAATTCCTTGTAGATTCAAACTGCTAATTGTAATATGCTAAAACATTAGACTTGAATATACTCTACTCATTAGAGAAAAGAATCAAATGGTTGTGAAATCACGAAGAATATAAGAGAGAGAATTCAATCGACACATAGCACAATGATTTCTTAGGGAAAGCCACAACCAAAAACCCCTGCTATCTGTATATTGCATTAGTCAGAAAATATGAGAAGATTATAATGTTGTGCTCAAGCCCGAGCAACCTCTGCACTATCCCTATCTATCTCATTGCTTCCTAGACAAACCTTGGCCAATACTTAACCAATTTTCTTCTTGCCCAAGTCCCTATTTCCTTGCATTGTTCCTCGAGGAATTAACCCCTCTTTAATTGGGAAATTCCTCAATTATGAATTACGCAATCCTCATAGGCCTTCCTCTAACTGCATGCACCATTTGTACAATTAAAATGATTATATGACTTGTAGTACACTGTCCCTAAACTCCAATCTCAACTGATTCTTTCTCTGCGATGAAATTCATGAGTTAATTATGAGGGAATATTTAGTTTACTGGTTGATTATTGCAGACAACACAACACTACACTTCAGGCATCACCACATTGTACATTAGGTAGCACCATACTACAATTCAGGCAACACCACACTGCACTTTAGGAAGCACCACATTGTACTTCAGGTAACACCACACTCAATTGCAGGCAAAATCCCACTGGACTGCAGACAACACCCCATTGCTAGACCTCCCACTAGTTCCTCCATCAGTTTCAACTAATTTAACTAACTTTAAATTACTTAGAAAGAATTAATTAATTACAACTCAAAATAAGCTCAATCAGTGCTCCTAGTTGTAGGAGTCACTCTACATGACTCTAGTTAGACCCTCAACTCAAATTAACTGAGCCAACTAGGTCAAATTAACTTAGTTAACTAATACAAGTTGTCGTGAGATGTGGAATTACAATTTTGTTCCAAATTTAATTCAAGGACAAAATTAAATTATGATTTTCTTGCTGCATTTTCAACACTCCCACTCAACAATAAAGGGATTATCTGCTACCTCGATCTTGCCTATGTGAAACTTGAATTTGCATCTTGACAATGCCTTTGTCAAAATATCTACATCCTTTTCCTTTGTAGCAATATACTCCAATAACATGATTCTCCTCTGCACACAATCTTGTAGATGATGATACCAGATGTTGATATGCTTGGACTGATCATGAAAAACTAGATTCTCAGAGAGTTTGATACAAATTTGTTTTTCATAGTAAATCTCTGTAGGATCCATCTGCTAACCAAATAACCCAATGAGGATCTTCATCATCTAGATAGCCTCACAGGTTACTTGACTAAAAACCATGTACTCTAGTTCTGTTGAACTGAATGCAACCGATCTCTGCTTTCTGCTATACCAAGAGATTGTTGTTGACACAATACTGAAGATTCCCCCTGATGTGCTCTTTCTGTCGGATGGAATCCCTACCCAATCTACATCTGTGAAGCCTTGAAGCTTCACTTCCTCTGTCCATCTTTACCAAAGACCAAATTGAGTGGTGCCCCTGAGGTATCTCAACACACGTTTATCTACTTTCCAATATAGTTTGGTTGGCTTAACCATTACTTGACTATGCTGGTTAATTGCAAAACATGTGTCTGATCATGTGTTCACCAAATACATAGGTGAACCCACAAGCTGTTTGTACATAGTAGCCTTCACTACTTCACCTAAAGTAAAATTTTCCTTCCTCCAATTACCTACTAAAGGAGTCTCCATGGGTTTTCTTCTCTCCATGCGGAACTTCTTTAGTATCTCGTTGGCATACTTAGGAGACAAAGTTTCCTCTTATCCATGCAAATGATGCTCCCTCTCAAGGGAACATATCCCTATGAACTATTGTCATCCTTTGAGATGGCAAGTACACCCGATGGTTGTGAGGTGTATGAGTGTACCCATCAATATGCCCAACTCAACTATTGGCTCTACATTTTTCTGTGCAGCCTTGGTAATAGCCATATATCAAGATTTGAGGGACTAACGCTCTGTAACAGTGGCCACAAAGAGTTACTAGTTCCACTAATGCTCTATTTGTGCAGACACACAACTTTATAAAGCACTGTTTAGTTTGTTAACCCACGTTAGTGTGGGAAAACAACTCAAAACAGGGCCTTTTGGATCAGATTCAAGGCTGAATATGTGAAGGTAGAATGCAACAAGGTTTTGATGGGTTAGAAAGGGAATGCAGAAGTATAGGGAGGTCTTAAAAGGAGGAGAAAACTGAGAACTGTCTGCGTGAACTGGGAACTAGATGTATAGTCCCCAGTGTAGTCACCAATTCTACTATAGGATAGAATGCACTGTGTATGGAGAATGAAGATACCCTCAAAGGTCTTCCCGAGACCTTTGGTAGACTGTAAGATTATCTGCAACCGTCAAAAAGTTACATGCATATTCATAAACAATAACTAACTATCAAAGTAGGACAAATAGATTACCTCAAGCCTCTGTGTAGATTTGCTAGAAAGTGCAATGCAGCTAGGTGGAAGTCCCCTGAGCTGACTCCAGATCAAGTCCCGCACATAGAAGAGACAAGCATAATCATAGCATACAACCTTGATAACTAATACATGAATACATAAAAAGACATCTAGTTACACATAACTAAGCTACTCATGCTAAAAATTATTGGACAAACAAATAAATGAATGATAGTACCAACACCATGGAGTAGATAGTACAACTACAGTTCTATATTAATGTTAGAAGAGTGATTACAACCATTTGTTGCATCAACCTTCCCTTACCCCTCCAGCTTCTCTCTCTCCCTCCCTTCTTATGAACTTCTTATGCTTAGATTTGAGACTATGCTCAAAAATCAAGTAATTTATCCTTTCAAATGATCTGACCTCTATCACCATAGCCTTAGCTTTTCTTATGTAGCAATTGAGTTAGGGTTTCCAAGTTCCTCCATGAGTTCCTTAAGGTAAAAGAAATGAAGTTGCCATGCATTTCAACTCTTTCCCATTTGCCTCCTTCATTAGGATTAGAAATCCCCCAAATAGGTCAAACTTGAGATGTTTCCTTGCTTTTCTTGAGTAGATTTAGGAGCAAATATCTAGATATTTATGAGTCAATTCACTCCTTTAACCTTTGAACTTCATTAGGATCCACTAATGCTCTTCCCGAACTAACAACTAGAGTTAGTAGGGTAATTAATGCTCCCTTAGGCTTACAAAGAAGCTTTATAAAGCAGGTTTCCAGTGTATAGCCAATGTTAGTGTGGAAACAAGGCATGTGATCTTGGTCTTTACTTTAACTATCATGTCTCTCGCCTCTAAGCTGATGAGGGGGTCATTTTTCTATATAACATGAACCAAAGATCCTGAAGTGCACCACATCTAGTTTCTTACCTGAAAAATATTATTCTAGTGTACTCATCCTGAGAATCCAATGAGGAATCCTATTCTACACTTATACAACTATGTTGCATGATTCAACCCACAAGTGCAACGGTAGGCCCTGATCATGTAGCATTGCCCATGAAACTCCCAGAATACTTTTTTTTCTTCCCTTCAACCACTCCTTTCTGGTGTATGTTATGGGGTGTTATTAACTCCTGTCGAATGCCTTCTGAAGCACAATAGTTCTTGAATTCATTAAACACATATTCTCCATCGTTATCGCTCATGAGAGATTTAATTTTAATGCTAGTATATTTCTCCACAAGTGCTTTAAATTCACAAAATTGAATGAACACCTGATATTTATTTTGCATGAATAAAATCAAGAACTTATGAGAAAAATCATCCACAAATATTTCATAATACCTGTGCTTGGCCATGGAGCCTATCGAGAATGGTCCACACACATTTGAGTGAAATCTTTCAAGGATTTCCGTTACTCGACTATCTTTATCATGAAAGGTAGCTTTGGTGTACTTCCACTATGTACACCCTTTGCATGTGTTTCTCTGCTCTAGTATACCCTTGAGAAGTCTTGTAAAAAATTGTTGCATGATCTTCAAAGGTCCATGGTGCAAGTGACCCAATCTTCTACGCTACAACTCACCGATGTATTGGCTTGCATCTTCATTTCTTTTGTGCTCAAAGAAAGACAGTCTTCTAAATCAAATTTATAGAGGTTCTTCACTGGAACTACAATCCTCTTCACTTGTCGAGAGGTTATGTGATGAAGGAAAGGCTTTCCTTGCTAAATATCACATCATAGCCATGGTCCTCCAACATGGAAACTGAAACTAAATTCTTCTTCAAACCCAAAAAATACATGCCATCTTTTAATTTGAGAGGAGAACCAAAATCCCTCTCAAAAGGTAACAATACTGATGTTAGTCATGCTATACCTCCCATCATCTCCCATTTCGATGTTCATCTGGAGGTCCTTCTCCTCCAAGGCACTGAATAACTCTTTGTTGTTGGTAATATGGAATGAGGCTCCACTATTGAGGTACCACACACTACCCATCATTGATGTCACCATGCAAGCGATGAGGGTGAAATCCTGCTCGAATTTCGAAGCAAGAGCTTCACCTACTGCTCCTGTTGAGGGATTCTTGTTGATGTTCTTTTATGGACACTTCATGGCATAGTGTCCTAGCTTGTGAAAGTGAAAACATTTAATATTTGACATGTCCTTCTTCTTTCCACTTTGATTGGAATCTGATTTGGAATGGGATGAATTCCCCTTCCATTTCTTCTCCTTTCAAGCTAAGGCACAATTATCCTCATCATCATGCTTAGATGAGGATCCATCTCTAGTGTTCTATTGAATATCTTCTTGTGCCAAGTCCGACCACAAATGCTCCCACTTAGGTAGCTTCTCCCTCCCATTAACTAAGTCATGGTAGTTGTGCCAGCTCTTGGGAAGGCCTAGAAGTGCTAGGCTCACCAGATCGTCTACAACAACTGTAACACTGACACTTCCAAGCTCATCCTGACATTGGGTGAACTTGGTTTCACCCTTCTCCATCTTGATTTTTATTAGATTATCGTTCAATGCCAACTTCCTATGGTCACTGCTATTTTGAAACAAGTCTATCAAGTGTTGGGTTGTGTTATATTCTTTCCACGACTAACCTACGTAGTGAACCGGGGGGTTAGAGGGGGGGTGGAGCCCCCCCTTCGTTGCGCAGCAGGGGGGTCACAGGGGGGGCGGCAGCTCCCCCTGTCTGGGGGGTTTGAGGGGGAGTGCCCCTCTATGGGTTTCGGGGCAGCGGTTTCTGGAGGAATTTTTTTGGACCCTATATTAGGTTGGGCGAACTACCTATGGTTTTCGGTCCATGGTTTTGGACGCGATGTTTTATGCCATGGTATTGGATGATTTGGCATGTATAAATATGTATTGTAACATTGAAAGGAATATAATGAAAAATCAAGCTGGTAGTCTCGGTTTTGAGATCTAGTGGGAAATATCTGTGTATATGTGTTTTATGTGTTATGCTCTCCCATTTTAATTTTTCCTGTGATTTAGAATTCGTATGCAGGTAATTTCTGTACAGGGTTAAAACCTACATCATTTAGACTAGCAACCATGTTCTTTGCATCTGTTCCACCTGAGACCAAAACAACTGTGAAACTGAACCAAGATCTTCTAAAATAATGTCAACAATGCATTATTAGAAGTATGTGTATGTGCTCCCCCTAAACCTATGCCAGATAGTCTCTGTCAGACCCATATTAGACTCTTTTCACCTGAGCCCGACCTACTGATTTCATATATGCGACTGTATCCACAGAAACTGGTGTATGTACGTGGATACTCCTCATGAAACTCACGTACAACCACTTTTCTCTGAAACAGATAATTTCAACAGCAAGATGCTGCATCAACTACCCCCAACTTCTATCTGAGGTATTCAAATATCTCCCTGGGCAGTGGTTTTGTGAAGATATCAACAAATTGTTCTTTGGAGGGGACATACTCCAATTTGACCTTTTGTTCAAGCACTTGTTACTAGAGAAAATGATATTTGATAGGTATATGCTTGGTCTTCGAATGCATGACTGGATTCTTTGAAATGTTTGCACTTGTATTACCATAAAAAATGGAGATAGGTGGAGTTCAAGCGATTTGAATGTCTTGTAATGTTTGCATCATCCAAAGGAGTTGTGTGCAGCAAGATGCAGCAGCTACATATTCTGCTTCAGCTATAGATAATGCAATTTAACTTTTTTTCTTGCTGAACCAAGATACTAATCTAGGATCCATGAAGAATGCACCACCACTAGTGCTTTTTCTGTCATCCACGCTTCCTGCCTAATCTGCATCTATATATGCATGAAGTGTGAGATCTGTACCTCTAGGATACCATAAGCCATAGTTTTGAGTTCCTTGAAGATACTTGAAAATTCTCTTAACTGCCTAAAGATGAGTTTCCTTTGAATTTTCCTGAAACCTTCCAACTATTCCTACTGCATGCATTATGTCTGGTCAGGTACCTGTTAGATAGAGCAGACTACCAACCATGGATCTATAGGTTGGTTGATGTACTGCTACTGATTCATCATTTGCGCTGAGGTTTCATCCTATTACCATAGGGGTACATACTGGTTTCGAATCCTCCATCCCATATTTCTTCAAGATCTGCTTGAGATACTTGGTTTGTGATAGAAAAATATTGTCTTTGTTTTGTTGGACTTGTAAACCAAGAAGATATGTGAGCTCACCAAGCAGGGACTGTTGGAGAGGTAAATCCCCTCTACGGATAGAGGCGATCCCTACTAGCCCAAAAGGGGTCTAGTAACAATCAATCAATAGTACTATGCAAGTTCCTAGTTGCAATTACAAGTGAGGTAATGCGACACTTACTTGGATTCTAGCGTTATGTTTGACGAGAGATGCCCACTCTCACTCCTTCTCCCAGCCTGATCACAATCCTACTATCCTCGTGTGTGGACCACCTGCACAAGCAAAAGAGAAGCAAACACAAGCGTTTAAAATCTAGCTAAATAAACATCTATACATCAGTCAGAAAGGATGTAATTTCAATTAATACATTTCATAAGCACAAATGAGAATGGAACCATAACAATAGTCATCTATCTTTTATTAATCAGAAATAGAGAAAGGTACAACCAATGTTCTGACGCTGAGTCCTTCTCTAGAGGGTCCAGCCAACATGTCTCATAAGCATTCACCCTTGAAGGTAGATCTCCCAAGTCAAAGAACTCTCTCTCTCACACAAGGCAACAAACTCATAACCTTCCTTAAGCTCTATAACAATCCACCCACAACACACCAAATGCCTATTAAGAGCAACACTAATGCACTATGAATTCCTCTATGTCAAAGTCTATCTGTCAAAAACTAGCTGCTCATGGCAATGGTGGAGGCTTATATAGGAGAAGGAGGCTCCATGAATAGTGAAAGGATGA